>LQRL01046305.1:0-11204 GCA_001703475.1 Hydroides elegans | reverse complement strand
AATGATTTTCTCGCCGTGCAAGAAAGCCTGAGTCGTCTCGTGATTAGTGATAAGAAAAAGCCTGCCCTCGAGAATGTGAGAATTTGCTCATGTTCATAAATAGCATATAGAGTAACGGGGGCTTTTGAGCACGGCGGGCTTATTTGCACGTAACACCGGCGCTTGTAAATGTCACAAAAACCTTTTTTCTAGGAATTTAAATTTTATTAGTTAATCCTATGAACAATGAGAGAGTTTGAACTAACTTTTTTAATGTTTTTTTAAATTCAAAATACGCCGTGTTAAGTGACATTTTAGAAATCCCCATGCATGAACGCCCGGATCTACAAATGGATCCATCCCTGTCATATGATTGCATTTGATAAGATATTGATGCATGGGAGCCACCGAACCAAGTGTTTATCTTAATTTGCTTATGTTTTCAGCAGTTTCTGCTATATACAACATCTATGCTTTGCTTTTGTTAATGTCGATGTTGTTAAGCTTTACATTATACAGTATTTGCTCATTTCTTTGTTTAAGAGCGGATCCGGAAAACGCCCAGCGCAACGCACTGGTGCTTGTCTCATACAACGGCGTCATGACGTGGGTACCACACCAGAGTTTCAAGAGTTCCTGCTCTATCGATGTCACCAACTTCCCCTTCGATAACCAGGCGTGTCATCTCTGGTTCGGCTCGTGGACACATACGTGAGTATATTTTTCATGGACTTCTACGTTGCATGTGCACAAAGATTCATTGCCACGGCAGATGTCTATATCGCTATGTACTATGTTGATATAAAATTTCTGATATATGTATGATGTAGTAGGAAGAATATATCCCAATAATACAATACCACATATATTTATTTTAGCTCTTAATATGGTGAAAAAAACATTCTTAAAATAAGTATCAGGAAAAAATGGTTTCGAAATTAAAATACATTGGAATAAATTTTCTCATTGGTACTTATTTTTGCACCACTTTTTTAAAGTGTGACAATATCCCTATGTAACAATCTTCGACAAAATACTAAACAAAAAAAAAGTCATCAAAATAAAGACTTAAGGAGCCCGCGTGTTTACTCTGGCTCTTTACACGTTCAAAAGTAATGACTTGATCTTAAATGAATTCTTAAATGAGATTCGTTTGCCTTGACAACCTACTTAAACGAGTTTAATGTGTCACGTAAGCAGGGTATTTTCCCGCGTTATACCATGAAAGAAGTTTACGATGGAATAAAGTCCCACACGTTTCCAGGGTTTTACTCTGTCACTTAAAATCTGGCTTGTGAGAGGCTAGTTTATAAGAAGTTTGCTAAACGCATTGAAAAAGGACCATGTGCAATTTCCGATAACGTGCTTGCAAAAGCGCATTCAAAGGCCTGTTTTATGTCACATAGATATGCACAACGGCACCTCTGTCTATATTTTAAACTTATTTAGATAGAGCCTCGTTGTGTCCCTATTTAATAAAAGAAAACAAAATATTGTAATAGCGTCATCACATATTAACATTGATTCAATGTCAATTTTTGGAGGGTATATCATAACGATTCAATTAATCTTATATGATAAAAGTCAAGTCGCGACGGTTAACGGCGTTCATCACATCCACATGTAACCCGTGTACTTACGTTTTTTGTACGTTGCAAAACCTCACCTCGATCGTCGTGGAGGTAGCTTTATGATCTAAAAATAAAAATCTGATATTTAAAAAAAAGAAATGTGCTTGAACAAGCCCTTCGATAACTTATTGGCACATAGTCCGATGGGATGCCCCGTAACTGTCCACAAAAAACCGAACCCTCGCGGATTTATCTGTCAGCGGCACGGCAACTGTGAATATTAATAGTTCATTTCGAAAGCAAAGCTGTCTAAAATGATTTCCTTATTGATTCATCTCAATGATGTAATGCAATGACATTTAAAAGCGGGAAGCAGGTGTTTTATGCGTTTGAGGCGATATATGATGGAACAATTTACAAAGCTCTTTTTAAAGCACTTTTGTTAAGGATAATCAGCGAAAAGTATCAACGAAAAATATGGAATTGAATACATTTGGTCCATCATTTTTTTTCCTTTTAAATAGAGTATTTAGTACATAACATTGCCCAATTAGCCTTAAGTAATTAAGGTAATTAAACTAAAGTAAGGGTATAATAACAAACCCATTTAAAATATAAATATATTTACAGATGCCTCATAATTATACTCATTTCAAACTAAAGCGGTTAAAAATCGGAAGTAATGGGAGAACGTTTTATACCTTTTTTGCATGAAACGGGTTGCTATTCTATGCGTTGGTCTAATAATTAATACTTTCAGACCGGATATGTGGACAATATCCCCATTGCATTATTTCAAACCGTGATAGTTCAGTATAGCGTGATTGTTCTCATCAGAAAGTTTTCTCATTAAATCCGTTGAGAGATATATTAAGTTCCATTACCACTAGCTCATGGTCCAAACCGGAAACGTCAAGCTTCATATTTTTTATGGATTAGTGTCCATGGATGAATTCACAGTCTAAAGGCGCGTTCACCCGAAATAAAAGCGCATAATTCTGGGTGAACAGAAGGGATAAACTACTATGTTTTAATACAAATGTGGCTTCAAGTTGAAAGCGCAAAACGAGTGTTTTTGCGCTTTTTTGGAGCGGGTGAACGAGCCTTTAGGCCGCGGTTACACAGAGATTGCTGTTTTTCACGTCAGGGATTAGTCCTCTTTTTAATCCTCTATTAGTCCTCTATTTTCTTTCTAAAAACTCGTGTCAAACAAAGCAGCAGCTGTTTTTCACGCGAGCTTTTTAAAGTCAAAAGTGGTTACACTGCGTTTTTTCACGACAATCTTGCTATAACATAGAGGAAAAGAGCTAACGGGAAAAACTGCTAGCGGGGAAAAAGCGGTTTTTTAAACGCGAATGTTACAATAATAAACTTTATTTGAGTTTGTTTGACACCATGCATTTCACTAAACTCCTTTTGAAATACTTGAGGGAAACGGGAGAAAACCTCGATTTATAAGCCTTTTCGCTTCTTTTTGCGCCAGTGTAATCACTAAAAAAGCTCGCGTTTATAACTAATACCTTTTTAAAAAGCTCTGTGTAACTTCGACCTAAGTTGTTTTATTCAAAGTTTATGCTCCAATTATGTTTATAATATTGGTTTATTTATATCGACATCCCGAGCTGCCAATATAGAACTTTGCAAAATTTAATGACCAGAATTGAATTGTCTGCAATTATTTCAGCTATACATTTATGACGGCACATTGCTAATAAAAACAGCAACATTGTAAGTCGAACCCGTTCTCTGATATTCACTAAGATACCGGGCACAACCAACTAAATTATTAAGTACTATGTAGCCACATTCAATCATTTCTTCTAACCGCATTCATTTACCTAACATGTCGTTCCTACGCAGCTTAAGCGACATTGACCTAAGCCTCGCTTTCGAGGGCGGTATCGACTTAAGCACTTTCCAAAGCGACTACAAAGACTCGTGCGAATGGGAAATCATCAGCACGGCGGCCGAAAAACAGCTACTTCCGGAAAACGATCCGGATCCGGTTGCCGTGCTCGCGTTTACGTTGAACTTCCGCCGAAAAATCGTGTTTTCCAGTTATATTCTGACGCTACCATGTGTGTTTCTGGCGACGCTGACGCTTGTCGTGTTTTGTTTGCCCGCGGATAGGCCAGATCGCATTGGATTAGGTAAGTTGGATATGTAACCGTTTCTTATGTGAAAGTTTATATATGCTCATCAATACGTGTAGTGTAGAAACTTCTTTCTACTTTAATGCTTTATTTTCCATAGAGCAGGTGCATTTTAGTTTTATTATACAACTCATAATGCCATCAAAAATGCAAGTCTCTTTTGGAATTGATAATTTTAGGAAGAAGTAAAAGAGGAGTAGAGCTTCTACTGTACTTGTTTTATCAGATTTTTTGAGTTATTGAAGTGTCAGAATCTATCAATCATATTTTTAAACTATGTGTTAATTCATTAATTATATTTACTGATGCATAAATTCTGTCTGTTTTGTACGGATCACAGCCATGAGCCTTTTCGCCAGCTTTCTCGTGCTTCTTCTGATCTTAGTGGAGGCCGCGCCACCAACTGCATCATCCGTGCCCATTTTAGGTAGTTATATAAAAATGTCGTAAAGAAAACCAAAATGCTCACATATTTCTACACTAAATTCGTTGAGGTCAATGTGATGGATAAAATGTGATGATAAATGCATGACAGAGCAATCTAACGATAATATGTGCATCTACAACGAAGTTGCTACTATAGATGGCCGATGTAAAATGGCGATATATAAAATCAACCAAACATTGTTGCCAGCTCAACTACTAACAGACTCCACATCAATTGATGTATATTATAGAACTCCATTTGAAAAATCTTGGCAATATGTATAAAGATATATGAAGTATATATATATATATATTTTTTGTTCATAATATCTTTTATTAACTTTAAATAGGAGTCTACTATTGCTTCAACATGGTGATCATCATGCTGTCGATTTTCCTCTCGTCGCTTGTCATAAACATCTACCGCGCTGGTCACAATAGCAGACCTGTGCCCCGTTGGCTTTATGTTGTAGGTTTCCATGATAATCTTCAACTTATAATATTATATGAGTTGTTTGATTCCATTTACATTGACTAAAAATGGCCAAATGCCAAATATATAGTGATACGATCATTAACATTTTGTGAAATCATTAATAGAAATATTTTGCTCTCAATCATGCATACTAACTTGCTTTATTATTTAACAAATTAAATAGCATTGGCATGGATATCATATGATCCATAATAACATACATGTTACTGCTATTTCTTAAATGACATGTCAGCATTTTTTAATTGGTGTCTATATCGGTATGATACTCCCGTACACTTCCGCTCCAAATATGAGTTTAGTTGTACTTCCTTAATTGCCACACCGGGTGCGACTGAGTTAAGAAAAAAAGAAAAAAAAATGTTGCTTCCCGCGTGTCCAGGTATAGTTAGAGAAAGATAATACCTTTGCCCTAATCTGAGAGAATATTTAAACTAAAGACTTTCTAAATCTACATTTAAGTTGGTGGTGCGAGGGCTTGGCAGAGTATTATGTAGACAGACATCTCTTTCACGAAAACATAGCGAACGACAATCAATTCAATATATGAAGGTGAGCAAAGAATGTCTTCATTTTTTTTCATGTGGGATGCAGATTATCTTTCCGAGTTTATATAGTCACAAATAACTTTTTTTTACTTTGAAATTTTCCATTGCTTCAAACTTATGAAACCATGCTTAAAATAGTGCATTCAAGAATGAAGAGGATTCCCTTTTTTACGTCGGACGTAAGAAGAACGTTTATCCGACGTCGGATGATAAAGATACCCTGAAAAGTTTACATGGGTCTAAAAAGAGCCGAAAGTACGGGCGACCCTTGCCGACTTGGACGATATACGATTGTATTGCCTCTAAAATGCCATCACATCCCTTTATCGTACATTAATGACACTAAATATCGATTTTATTGTTCTTCTATCATCATAAGCGCCTGATATATATGTGCATTGTTCTTTCCTTTTGTATTGACCAGGCACCTCTTATTGAGTTCCAGTAATTTATTACTCGATAAATTTCTCTTTAGTTGAATATTTATGATTTTAGAAAAGAAGAAGCTACTTCATGTTCTTTTTTTATGATATTGATGATTATTATGAAGTATTAAGATTGTAATGTATTGGATGTTTTATTTTCATTTGTTTTTTTTTTTTTTCAAATATAGCTCTTAACCAGGGACATGATACATAAAGCGTTCGGCTTGATCCATTAAAAAAATATAGTCCCCTTCATCCCATACATCATATTGAGATATCTGCTTCTTCACACTATAAAGTAAAACTTCTTCCTTTCAAACCCACTGCAGGTGGATACAAAATCCAATTCAGGACAACATCACATTCAAAACGGCAGAGTGCGCTCGTGTATAACCACAAACATTCACGATCACCGGAAGTACAATCTCCCGCCCGATTTCATGCATGCGCACCACGCAACTGATCCAAACAGCAATGGCACCGCCACAACCCGCCTCATGGATGCTTCCGCTTTGGAAAAGAACCTTAATGTCGACTCAGAAAGGGAGAAATTCAGTCGCATGATTGAGGAACTTATGAGTGCATTTGAAACTGTGATTGCGAGTATTAAGAATCAGCAGTGCCATGAGAAATATAATGTTACCGTTCTGGAGTGGAGGGAAGTGGGGATTATTTTGGACAGATTTTTCTGTTTGATGTTTTTCGTCATGATCATAGTGAGTCTTATCGTATTGTTTCCAAGACCTCCTGGTCTCATTGATTTCTGGTAAACATTTTGTGGAAACATCATAATTTCAAAAAGGCAATTTTTTACATGGCATGCATTGAATAACATGTATATCTGATAAAAGTAAAGAAACGCAGCTTGGTAAAAAATGGAGTGTAGATGATAAAAATGAATTTGATTAGGATGCAGTGCTTTTATAGGGGTTGTAACGGGAAAAAGTTACTAATTTGCATCAGTATTGCATTTAGGGTCGCAAATATAAAAAAGTATGATTATATTGTAAAAAGTACAAAAAAGTAGATATTTACAGTAAGAACATGCCCCATGATTGATTTTTCATATATGTATGAATATTTGTTACGGTCTTTGTTAAACAACAAATTGCACCAACGAACTCTGAGGTTCAAAATACCCTCGAGACATTTTCAACAATAAAAAACAATGATTATATCAAAACAAAATTTATCATCGTAAATCATCGGAAGCTTTGATAAGAGCGATTGCTGAATTAAATTTCTCGATGCGATGTCAAAAGTGTATTGATAATTAAAATTGATGGGTTTAAATTTGTCTGGCCAAAAATTATTTTGAAGCTAGATTGCTTTTGTCTAGCATGACTAAGTGCGTGGCCAGACGGGGAGCGTGGAGCGTTTTGGAGTGGCCAGACGGGGAGCATCAACGAGCGTTACTTTGACTTAGAAATCGTATTTAATAAATAACGTTAGGACATTTCAAATGTCTTAGGTACATAATTCAATAGACTTACGAGGAGTATGGAGTATTTGTTACGAAACTAACAGCAAATCAAAGTCTCTAATCACGTGTTTATCGCGACACCAGTGCATTACTTTCACTCTATTTTAAACTTTTCTCAAATCCTCATAAGATGTCAAACACATATGATCTTGTGCACGACGCTTGCCGTGTGGCCACCTAGTTTGGAGCATCACCGAAAAAGTGGCTAAGTCCCACAAAGAACATATAGGACCAATCCCGATGACGCTCAACGACGCTCCCCGTCTGGCCACGCAATAAGTTGGTTAATTCTACGGAAGATATATTTTCAAAATTCAATTACAATAAGAAACTATGGAAGAGCTCTACAAGATGTGTTAACACAAATTAAAATGGCATACACTTATACACATTTAATTGTAATCATACCAATGTCCGTCAATGTGCAATGTTTTGGGTAACATAATGTAACCCCATATATAGTGTGAAAATAAATATACTTATTTTTTGATATCACCTTTTATTTATTGTTTTATTTTTTTATGGTTTTTTTTAGCCATTTTGATGACTGCTATATTCATATTTTCCGTGAGACATAGATCCACTTATGACTGATTAAATGCGATACATGGTTATTTAGATTCTAGTAAAGCGAATCTCGTATTTGTCGCTTCAAATGTATTTAATATACGAGCAACCCATTAAAATTAATTAAAAATATATCTGGATCAATATGTCATTAGAGCAATGCTTCATTATGTGTTATAGATACTTACTTTTCGATTATTGTGTCAAACAGTGCTCCATAGTTTCTTTCTTTGCACATATGATTGCAATAAAACATTAAGTTTATGTTTGCATGTATAAATGATATGTGTTTTTCGAAAGCATGCGCTTCGAGAGTATACTTGTGCAATCGGTTGCGTATCAAAGAATACTCCTGAGACATGATCTGTCCTGCTGATTTTGAATAACGCTCGTTCTGATAAGTTTATTAGACCTTTTCACTGGAGAAAGTTTAGATTGGCGAATGAAAGGCACCCAACGACACATGTTTTTAAAAAGTTGATAAATCATCTTGATTACTCAATATATCCTATCTGTATCAAGGCCTGCAATCAGTTAATATATGAACCATTTTATAGTTTCCCAGCATTTTGTAAATAAAAAAACATACAAGCATTTTTAAAATGTGCAACATTGCCTTGCAATATATATAAGCGCTTGAATATGCCTTTGCAGTCACTAAATCTACCATTAATGATAGCTGACACTATACTTTCCGCCTAAAGAAAGTTATTTCTTCAATTATTTATCATCATCGTTAATAGTCGATATTTTGGGTTTAATTTTTGACAATATTCATAAGATGTAGGCTATATTTCTACATGATTTATAATTTCATTCCAATAGACCAATGGTCAAAGTGTCAAGTTGGAGTAGAGTTCAAAACCATATTTTAGTGGAAATCGGTAATGGTAATTCCGATTGCAATTAAGTTCATTCGATTTTTCATTAACACACATAACCACGCAATGAACCATCACAATTGCGGTGATGGTAGGCTGAATATGCTGAAGACTGGTTATTCTGCAAGAATATTAGCATGCCATTTTAGATAATCAAAAGCTTCATTTAGTCGTTCACAACATCAAAATAATAACATAGGGATGATCTAGGGTAGACCATAAAGTCGACGATAAAAGCTGGAAACAGCACACCGGGATCGGGAGATCCAACTGCTATACATATGCAACCGGTTTCTCCATGCATTGATCAAAGCGACAGAAGCATCAGTCGGATAAATCCAAATACGGTAAAACGACGTATGAACGGAAAGGGATAACACCTTCGCAGAACGTACGTTCAAAAAACGAAGTCGAATTCATCGATGTTATATAAGCATCGCCTTACATCGCGTCGAGACACTTTTCAGCTGCACCTCGCCTATGGGCTACCACGGGTATATGAGGACCTGGATGAACATTTTGTTGCGTGCTCTTTTATGAAGTTTGTTATGGCTTGGAGTGTCATCGGATACGGCTGGAAGCCATAGCTACCGAGTATCGAGGGTAATCCAACGACGTTTCGTTATATTGACCCGCTTCATCAATAAATATACCTTTGACTGTCATTTGTGCAAGGTGACTATAAGAGAGTAGTCAACTTTAACTTTATAGTTAACCTAAACCTTTGATGGTTATTGACTCGTTGAAGAAGTAATCATGTGCAAAATTATTAAATAATAAACTCTTTAAATTTCAATATAATCGAATAATCAATAGTATAAAATCATTTGCTTGGAAATAACGTACATTGCTAAACCTGAAAATAGCGTACATACCTAAACCTCTAACAATGCACTATTCTATTATTTGTTTCATTTTAGGTTCCTGCAATTGAATATCACAATTGAATGTCACAACGGATTTTGAGTCTCAAATCTTCTTTCTTTTTACGTCGGTTTAGCGAATAGCTGCTGCTGACTTCGGCTACTCGTACAAATTTATCTTCGATGACATTCCTTCGATTGACGTTCACCAAGTTGTCTTTGTATCGTATCATAAGCGTTTTTGAATTCTATGACGATAATTTACCAATGTGAATATGTGTATCGTATCAAAATCCCGATTAACTTTTATGAAGATTATAATTGTGCATATATTTCTTACCTGTTATGCCTTCAGTTAGACGATGCAGGGCTAAAATTTTATTCGTTTGGGTTCCCTCTGGAATAAAGACATTCTGAACGATATTTAAATGTGGTTCGATTTATAACAACTGACTCAATTTTTTAAATAAAAAGTTTTCTTTTGTTTTCAATTAAATTAGATTCACCATGTGTACGAAGATATATGTTTTGTGGTTCAAGCTGGCAAAAATAGGAAGAATATCTCAGTTTATTTGAATGGAAATCCGTACTAATGTTCAAGAGTGATGATTTGGTTATTGTTCGTGTCTAGAAATTAGTTTAAGATGGAGTTATATATATTTGATATGTGTTTTGAGAACTAATCATAACTGTACCAACTAATTAGATAGTACACATTTAGTTTATTATGTAAGTTTCTTTGTTCGGACTGGTATTGCCTTAATACGTAAATGTCATTTTCAAGGTGGGATGATGTAGCTTTCAACCACACATAAACTTCCCTGGATTTCACTAACCAATCATGCCATTGGTACTTCCACCGCTAGTCTACCCGAGTAAGACCAGTATAGTAAACTAGTCAAGCCCTCGTTTTATTTACAAATTCAATATATATACTCTATCTATCCTACATCAAATATTGTTAGTTAAGTTAATTACGTCTTTAACATGGGGAGATCCTTGTCTTTTCCCTTAAATCTTCTCTATTATAATGTTCATCTCACTATATGCTGCTCATTTATATATAAGATGTCATGTACGTGAGGTGTATAATGTTTTAACTTTGAATTTGCTAAATCAAAGGGTATTGAATGAATAAATGTATATGTTTATATATAGATGCTATTCTCTTGAAAATGGTGAATGTTATTTTGGGTCAGGGCTCTAAGAACTTTGTTTTCCGACTTTGTACACCAGTTTATCTCTTATATAAGCTTGGCAATTTTTTTTATAGAATTCGAACCAAAATATAGAAAAGTGTCAAACTAAAAATCAAAATTTGACATCGAATTACAAATTAATTCCATGATGTCTTTAACCAATCGCATGTTATGCAGTAAACTCGAGCTCTCATTGAATTATATTTTGCCATCGGGACAGTCTTTCAGGTAAAACACACCCCATATATGGGCGATAAAACAGCAATATAAATATTCTTATCAGGGAGGTATTCACATTTAACGCACTTCCGCTTGACTGTTGCTAGTTTATTTTTATTCGGTGAATAAGAGTGAATACTAAAAAATCATTTCTAATAGTGCTACTTGTGTCCTTGCTACTGTTCGATGTACACTTCATCCTCGTGCACCCACCGTAAAGGCAATTGTTCGAGTTAACGACCCTTGTAAGTTGTAGCACCAAAGCATGAATATAGCTTGCCAGCGTGGAATCCTTATGACCGAAAACGAGATCAGATGGCATTTTCGGAAATATTTGCGAACACCTCAATTGATTGAAGAGTATAACATCTATCAAGTAATTGAGGTGTTTTGAGGA
>LQRL01046302.1:11866-29173 GCA_001703475.1 Hydroides elegans | reverse complement strand
AGGGAAAGTCAGGGAAAATCGACCTTTTTGGAGAAAATCAGGGAAAAATCAGGGAATTTCATAATGAATCAGGGAAAAAATCAGGGAATTTCGTTATAATGGTTGCTTGTTATTTTATAGGATTTCTCTAGAAAATTTCGCTCGCGCCTTCGGCGCTCGCACACTATAGATACTTCTTAGACATTTTGGCTCGCGCCGTCGGCGCTCGAATATTGACTAAATTTAGCTATAGTTTGTTATAAAGTATCATCTTGGAACAGGGAAAAAATCAGGGAAAGTCAGGGAAAAAATCAGGGATTTTATACTGTCTGGAGACTGGTCACCCTGTACTACATATTGATAGCATCGTGATTTTCTTAAATGCGCATGTGATTCAATCTCTCCTTATATTTGTCCATGTCCCCCTTTTCTTTACTTTTCTCTAAAGTGGTTTAGCTATTGAAGTTTTCACCTAGTAAAGCGAGAGGTAGTTGCGAAGCTGGCACCTCGTTAGCCATTGCTAATAAGTATGGACTCTCTTCCGAAGCTACTCTCAAAAGATGTATGTTATAATCGTACAAATACACAACTTAATTCTTAGGTTATGTGCCCTGCCAAATGCCTTGAAATAATCCGTTCATTAAGCATATCGCATAATGTCAGAAAATAGCAAAACCACTGGTTCACCAGGCCAGGGCCGGTAGTTTTTCGCTCGGGCCAGTGGCTTTTGGAGATATTCGTTTATATAATTTGATTTTCGTGCCGGTGGTTTAACATTTGGGCTGGTAGATTTGTACAACCGGTGGCAATTCGTTTTTAACCCAGCTTTCGTGAAACGAAAACTGGGTTTGTGAGATCGGTCGGTGTCGTCCGCCCTTAGTTAGTTAGTTAATTAGTTAGTTGGGTAGTAAATTTTTTCATAAAAACCTATCTTCTCCCACAGTTTTGGTCGTAGAGCTTTCAAACTTTAAAACAAGCTTCTATATGGTCACCTCATTATGGAATGTGCTTTTGATGACGATCGAACAATTGTGGTCGCCATGGTGGACTCCGCCAATTTGGTCTTATATATAGTAAAAAACTCTTAGCTATATAGTCTATCTCCTCCCACAGTTTTGGTCGTAGCGCTTTCAAACTTTAACACAAGCTTCCATATGGTCACCTAATTATGGATTGTGCTTTTGATGACGATCGAACCTTTGTGGTTGCCATGGTGGACTCCGCCAATTTGGTCTTATATATCGTAAAAAAACTCTTAGCTAGCCTATATAATCTATCTACTCCCACAGTTTTGGTAGTAGCGCTTTCAAACTTTAGCACAAGCTTCTATATGGTCACCTTATTAGCCACGGCTTGCTACCACAAGCCGTGGGTAGTGCGATCACTTTCTGTTGTTTAGTTAGTTAGTTGGTAGTATGTAAACTTTTTTCTTCTCGCCGCTTCTTCTCTAAGAGTTCTTAACCGATTCGGCTCAAACTTTTTTTTAGACATCCCTAGATAGTCCTTCGTATAGGATGTGCTTATGTAAGCAATTGTGCTTATATAAGCATGTTTAAAAAATCAAAATATGTTTGTGTGTTGCTAGTTACATATGCGCTTTAACTGGATGCAGTGAGCGATAATACAGGATATTATACTGTTCACATAGCTTTAAAAGAAGTTTGATTATATTACGCTGCAACAGCTGAAAACTTGTTATTGACAGGTAATGAATGCACGATTATATAATCATATTGCTTAAATTACGGGTATTTAATCAAATCATAGCCAATCATCGCTTACAATGCATTTGTTATGCTTATTGATTTTCGTTTATCAACGAAAGTTTTTGCTCGTGTTTCACAAATGCTTCCGTAATGACATCTCTTTATATTTTAAAATGCATTTCACACTGATCAAACCTTAGACTAATTTTTTTATTAAGTACATTACAACTACATTGTAGTACATAACTGCTTTTTAGCCACGGCTTGCGAAGCAAACCGGGGTTTGTGCGACCGCTTTGCCGTTATTGATTCATATATTTATTTATTTATTTAGTTCGTAAACTTTTAACAAAACCGCTTCTTCTCTCACAGTTCTCGTCCGATTTGAACGCGGATTTTTTAAAAACCTTCCTAGAGACCTTGGGGTTTCAGGTTGTGCTTATATAAGCAATCGTGCTTATATAAGCACTTCTAAAAAATAAAAATATATTTTTGCTTCATCCAGGCCATCAGTTTCATTCTGAAATTAGTGAACGATAATACAAGATACTACGAGTTTGTTTACATTATGTCGCCTTTAATTGTATTGCGGGTGCAAGTTGTCATTTTTTCGTGAGCGAAAATATAAGATTTCAGGTGAATTTTGTTTACATCTTTGAAAAATGTACTTAACTAACGCAACTTTTGTTGCTCCCTGTGGAGCACCAGTGGAATGAAAAATAACATTTTCGGGATGTCAGAATTGTCATATTGCACTTTACGACTAGAACAGCCTTAGTTTTCCTCTAGTTAAGTTCAGTTATATGTTGTTTTTCACGTGTAACTTTTAAATATTGACTTTTTTATGCAAAGCTTATTTCATCCATTAAAAACAATACAACCTCAAGTTGAAAACCAGAATTTCCGACGTTCGGCTATTAGAGAAATAACAGGCAGTGCAAGATACAAAATAAACTTAATGCATACTACTATCAACAGTTTTTACAGATCTCTTTTAATGTACTTTTTTGTGTTATTAATATTTACTTCTATTGCTCTCTACAAAGAAAAACTTTTTGTCTAGGGTGATGAAGAATCAAAAGATACACTCATACAGTAGTTTATGTCGAAATATTATTCATACAAAAGGCTGTTCTTTGTTACCGTCGGATTAGTTGTGCTCCGTAAAGTAATTGCTTTTTTGAGAAAAAAAAAAAAAAGCTATTCTTATATTTCTTCCGATAATTTTCAATCTAAAATACAGTTAACTATATTAACTATCGTTATACCTGTTAAATGGTGACCATTTTTTGATTTAAAGCTTATCTCTTCCATCGAAAATAACAATACAACCTCAGGAATTTCCGTAATCTCTGACGTACGATAAAAAGAGTAAAGACAAGCAGTGCAAGATGTGGCGCACTGTCCTTGGACAGTCTTGTTATGGATTGTGCTTTTGATGAGGATCAAACCATTGTTGTCGCCATGGTGGACTCCGCCAATATGGTCTTATATATAGTAAAAAAAACTCTTTGCTATATAATCTATCTCCTCCCACAGTTTCGGTTGTAGCGCTTTCAAATTTTACCGAAAGCTTCCTTATGATGTCCCCAACCAGTGCTCTGGATGACGATCGAACCATGGTGGACTTCGCCATTTCCGCCAATCTGGTCGTCTAAATACTATAAAGTATATTTAGCCCATTCTGCATGACCATATACCATATGCTATCGGTAAGACAGGTCCTCCCGCAATCAGAATGGCTGGTCATGCGGGGGATCTTGTGTTGGGTGATTGACTCCATGGTGGATATGTGCATTGTCTTCATTGAAGCATGCCTTCTGACTTCAAGTTATTGATTTTTATGTCTGTTGAACTAATCGATTGTTTGAATCTCAGTTGTTACAAACCTGGCCGAATAGCTCAGTCAGTTGTGTATCGGCTTCATGTCCCCAAGGTCGTGGGTTCGATCTTAGTTTAGCTCAAAAATATTTTTCCTTGAGAAAATGCCAGAAATAATATTCTCATGTATGGTGCCTACAGTAGATAGCCATATCTTGTCTGAAGTCTTTGATTTGATATAAATGGCTGGTTCATAATGTACTCATACATATTGTGTGTATGTTCATTCATATCCCATATGGGCATGTAGCTTATAGGTATAACTTCGGACTCATAGTCATAAGGTCGTGGGTTCGAATCCCAGCTTGTACAACCGTATCCTCAAGATAATGGTATAATGATATAAACAAATTAATATTTTAATGATTGTTGTTTTATGCAGATGGTAAAAAAATGGATACCACATAACACAAGTCTCATTAAAACAATTAACAAACACGCGGTTGCTAGTACTTAAGAGCTAACGCCACAGCTATAAAGTAAAGCTGGGTAATTGTCCTTGACAATCTTGTTGCAATTTGCTATCCTATAATCCATGATTGAATCATTCCATAGATGTTTATCATATTCACCAACCCTATTTATGCTCTATCTTTATCTTCAGTGGCACACAACTACATGAAGGACTTGCTGCTGGTCTTCAGCATCGTGGTTGCGGCGGGCGGGTGTTGGCTGGCCTACATGCAGAATCGCTACTCACAGGATCACTTGAAGCGTGTGATGAAAGATTTAGAGACGCTGCAGACGGCCGAGGAGAATCTGAAAGAGCTACAGGGAAAGTAAGTGCATATGAAGCTCCACCAAGTATATAGAAACACGTTTTTAAATTAGACTGAATCTGGACTCTGCGACAATAGTTTTTCGTTACGACTGTGCGCTAGTTGATCTCCTTTCAATATATCAAATAGCAAGTTGTCAAAATGGAATCATAATGGGGATCTTGATGCTGTAACTCATAGAAGAGAAAAAGTTATGATAAAAAACAATAACAAGCATTCATTTAGCCCACAAGATGCATAATACTGAATAGCTTATTGCGTGACCCGATACTAAATCCTTATTCAGTTCCAATTCGATTTCTCTCCTACGTCATTTCCAGGGATTGAGCAGTTACACTTACAGTCGCGTCCTTAAGGGGTGCACTTCTAAGCAATTGTTCTTTTGCAGACAATTGCTTATGTAACTTAATGTCCTCACGGTATAATGCTTAAAGGTCTCCCACTTTTCATATGCAATTATGCCAGTGTTTTTCTTAAGGGTTTCCAAAGTGTCCTGTGATATGTGGACGCAGCGAAATGTCATATGTTATCTTGTGACAAGCTAGGAAATGAGAAGCTCTGATGTCTTTTGATCGATCAGCTTTGGTGGCTAAAACTGGCATGGTTTATCTTTCGTGTCTTTTCGTTCATCTTCAATCTTGGTTTATGTGCAAAGACGAAAATCGTATATGAAATCATTGACAAAAAATATTTTAGTATTATTATAAAGTAACAATGCTTGGTCATACGATTCGCATATACACATTATGGCTTTCAAAATTTCGAATTATAAACAATAATCTCATGTTTTAGATATATCCATGTGAATAAAACTTAAAATTAACTAGAATGTATCGGTATTATAATCCATGTGAATAAAACTTTCAATTAACTAGAATGTATCGGTATTATAAAGGCCTGCTTAAATGATTTCAATCTGAGGATGTCGCAAAATAACGACAACTTCTAAAATCGATGATTTAAATCATAAGAGAGACAAAGACGATAACCTATACCGGTGATCAGATTCGATCTTTACATCTAGGACGAGAATAGGAGGATATGAAGCAGGGTAGAAATACGACTGAATTACGAGTGTTTCGATTGGGTAAATCCTGCGATGTTTTTGTCTGGGGTGGTGTGACCTCTCGATTTAAATATCAAATATATCCACAAATGCATATGTTTCATTTGATTTTATCTGACGATATAGAACAAAATAATATACTTTATTATTAGTTATATATATAAAACATATTCCGCCATGGGATCTTTGTTTCCATAGGGCATATTTATAAGCTATATCAATTACCAGGGATTCTAGGTTGTCAAAAACAAATCTAATTTTCTTATTAAACATTCAATTTCTATGATTCAAAAAGTGTACCATATAGAATAATATAGTTTGATTAACACATAAGCATCAGAAAATCAATAAATAACATTGAAATAGAGATGATTATATAGGGGTGCTTTTTTGAGAATTCCCACAAAGCTTGACATAAACATTGCAGAGGGAAATCCAGTCGAAACTTTCGTCGTTGCCAATCCTTCTCATATCATCGTCCTAGTTTACATGTAATTTTTCAACCGTTTTTCAGGCTAGACGAAGCACACAAAGAAAAAGAAGATGTAACAGAAGAGAAGAAATCCCTGGAAATGAAAATGGAAGATGAAATAGCAAATGCCAAGGTACAACAACATCTTGCATTAATTAGTCATGAAATCGTAAAAGTGAAATTAATTGCTTGTAATCTGTTAAGTTTAATCAACAGCCTCGTTAGTTTAAATTGTTTGTGGGGTTTATACCTGTTGTGCTGCAATAATATGTTATCATATGTTTCATCAACAGATTAAAATACCGGTAGTGTTTATATATTAAAGCAGTAGTCTAGGATGTATAGATTGTCATCAGACGCTCTCCAAAAACAGCTGATAACAAGATTAAACGTGTTGATACATAAAATCCACGTGAAGGGTTCCGTGCATAAAGGCACTTCTTGAATAAAGCATACTTTTGCACCCAAACTGGTCACATGACTCCTGGACCCATATTCTCCGCTCCACTTGAGTTTTAACCTTACCCTTGAAACCAATGTAAAAGGATGGAGAAAGTTGTAAGGTTAAGGTTAAGGGTATAGTGGAGAATATTGGTCAAGATCCATGTCATATGTTATATGTTCAAATTTTTATGAATTGTTTGGATACAAATCCACTCAGCACCATTATGCACGGATTCCTTCACGTTATTTAAATGCCACTTGAGTATTTAGTGTAACATGCCTCCTTCAGTGTGAACTAAATCGTAAATCTCTGCACCCGAACCGCCTTGTAACAAAAGTGGATCACTCCAAATAACACATTAATCAAATGAACGTTTTACACAGGCCTGGCTGCGAAATAACATTTTCAATTTTCGAGATCACATCTACAATTCGTGGTTATTTATATTGATAGATTAATGCCATATGAGAACTTCTTTTTGCAATGGCAGTTGATAATCAGTTTTCTTGTTTGCACCAGATTGCACATTGCTAAAAACAAATGAAAAATTTGATCAAGTAAACATCTTGAAAAAGTCAATTCAATAACCCATCAATATTTGATTCGATTTCGTCCGTCGAAATTATAAATTGACAATTATTCGATTTTCCTGGAATGATATATTATCATTTAGTTTCTTTTTTGAAACAATACGATTTAAGCCTATACGATTTAAGTAATGAAATCCTACTGCGAAAACCCGACCCTGAATGTAACTATATCAAACTTCATGTATATCTTTAAGTCTGTTACCTATCACATATTTCTTCATATTGACCCTCGCTCAAGCTGTGACATCTATTTTCGAATATAATTTTGCAGCATGAGGCGGATCAGCTACGGCGCACACGTGAATGCACCGAAGAAGAGATCGGGCGCCTCAAGCTGGCCGAACAAGAACTTGAAAAGGTCAGTGTTAGTCGATTAGTGTTAAGATTCAGTGTCATCTCAGAGCATGGTGTTGCTAGACTACTCCCGCTAGTGAAAACGTTTTTTAAAAAAGGCCGTCTGTTGCCCAGGTATACTCGATATTACTTCGGTCTCTCGGTCAGCTGTAGCGAGCTGTTTATATCAACATTCCTTTGCACAAGCCATCCGCTCTCCACAAATTGAATCAATGTCAACTCAGTAAATTGAAACAGGTTTTTAACAAATACAATGAACTGCCAAGGCTACGGTGTGAAATGACTTAAAACCACTCTATAGCAAACATACCAAAAATTTTTTTTTTTAAAAACGGATTAAGAACCAATGGTACACCCTTCGATGCAATTTTAGGAATTATAAGGCCTCAGTTACATATTCACACATCCAGTCATCCCATTTGTTTCTTCCCTGCAGTTAAAACGCGCCCTCGAACGGGCCGAATACGAACTGAAGCACCGACCTAGCACTACACATGGCGAGCTTCAGCAGTGGCTACAGCTGACTTACGAAGTGGAGTCAAAGCACTATGACACCAAACGGGAGGCCGCCGAAAAGCAGCTCATAGCCGCTAAAGAAATGGTTAGTTGAAATTATTTGAGTTTTGTGAGATTATTAGAGTTATATGATTAGAAACGAACAAGCCCAACTGCTGCGTTTCATAGTAAATCGACTCAAGTAAGGCTGAGTTAACCATTGTTGGAAAATTATTATATTATCATATATTATAATTAAGGTTTTAAGTACGTTGGTAAATGATTCGTTTACCCACCTTAACGTTCGCTCGATTTGATATTATAAGGGGATCATGAACATGTAGATGGATCGCTCATATGTATAAATTTACCACCTTTACCTTTCCCATAGACAAGCTATGCTTCTCAATGAAAAGCTATGCTCTAATGAATGACAAATAAAGTAGATTTCTGAGCGTTTATAATAGGTTTTCTCGTAATTTATATTCGCATGCAAGTCTATCTTTGTTAAAATTCAGGTACGAATATTGCCTACCTTCTTTTCGTTTTTAAATGTTAGGTAATTAAAACCACACGTTTCATATAAAATTAGAATCATTATTCCTTTTCACCCATCGAACCTATATATAATTAGCATAATTGTTTCAAATTGTCGCAGTGATCCTTAAACTGTTAGATTAGTTGGGCGATTAGTTCTCAGATTAAGAAACAAACATATTTTGCTATAGCTTATCCAATAAATATGAGTGTAGACCACAACATCATTTGATATTCAAAATAGGTATATACTGTACTTAATAATTCAGATTTGAATTTTCACTAAACCGGTAACTGATTTTAATGTTATGGATACTCACATTGATATTTAAGAATAATAATTTTAGTAGAAGCGGGCGAATTTTACACCCAATCTAAGTTTATGTGATTGTATATACTCTCTTTCGGTGGCTATTTAAAATTACTGAAAAGGAACTACTTTTTTCGGTCGACTTTTTCCCCATATATTAGTACACCAAGATGAAGCGGAAGCGACAGCACCTGATGGGCTCGCTGCAATTGGCCCACAACGGTCACGTGGATCACGTGGACAGAGCCATTGTCAAGGCCAGGTAAACAAAGATGGCCGCGATTCCATTTCCGGTGTGACTCAGCGACACTACCACCATCTCTCCGCGTCATGTGTTTTATGATAATGTTATGCTTAGAAGTGGACCCGCAAAGATTGTCCTAATTTCACGAAATATTTTTGGGTTCTGATTCACAACTTTCTTATTTATTTATGAATATTAACTAAACTTTTTCACAATCTAGATGGATCATTCAACTATGGATTTTATTACATTTCAAGCTTGAATGCGGATTTGAATTGCTCAATAATCGACTTCCAAAAATTGTACTCTTCGCACAGAGCGCCCGAAATTATTGTCCAAATTGGTTTATGTGATAAATATTCCACCCATATTGACTCAAATTAAACAGTTATGGTCAGTATAAACTTGTATCTTTTTCATTCAACGTATTTACAAATTGCCTTTAACAAAACGGCGCATTTATTTTAAAATAATGCAAATTTAAATATAAAACAAACACAATCATATATTTTTCAAATGATATTAATTCTAACAATGTTTGACAAGTAGACTAGCATAAATCACAATGAGCACATCGCTTCAACATGCACAATATTGAGACCCAATAAGACAAATTCCTATAAACGCCTTATAACCTAAGGTCATAAAGTGTCACATAGAATTCTAATAATCAATACTTGTGTCCGTTTTATGCAAGTAGTGGTCTCTTAGAAACGCTTTCTATGGCAAACATAATTATAACCACATAAAACAAAGAAAATAGTTAGCAGAAGCGTGCGCAGTATTTTGCGTATGCGACGCGTTTTATCATTATACATTCTGTCACTGTTCTCTATGGTAACGCATATTATATTGACTCTTTGTGAAAAAATGATCTTATTGTTTAAATAATGAGTTATTAAAGGCTTTAATATATTCAAATTATTTTAATTGGCCATATCTAGTCAAGATAGATTCAATTGTTGTTACCTGTCAGCGAACTGTTTCTTGATAATGTATTTGGTACTTCATATAATATAATTTATTTGTTCATCGATGAAAAAAAATAAGCATACATATATTTTTTATAATTGTTCTTTCTATAGTCATATTTACTTTTGCAAATCAAAGTTCAATCTTCGTTTCAATAAATTGAAACACGAATACAAACCATTTACATATTCATTCGCTGCTCATAATATCATATATTTGTTATAAAACAACTATTTTTGAAATAGGACAAGAATTTCGGGCGCTCTGTACGAAGAGTACGATTTTTGGAAGTCAAATATCGAGCAATTCAAATCAGCATTTGAGTTTGAAAAGTAATGAAATCCATAGTTGAATGATTCATCTAGATTGTGTAAAAGTATAGTAAATATTCATTGATAAATAAGAGATTTGTCAATCAGAGCCCAAAAATATTTCGCGAAATTAGGACAATCTTTGCGGGCCCACGTCTACAACGCAAGGGGGACATCCATTCAATTTTGTTATGTGTATGATGTTTTAAATGCTTCAGAAATTGACTTGTTTATCAATTCAAAAATGTGGCAAATATAACAAAATTTTTATAATTTGGATAGGCCTACTTAGAATTATGACCTAATTTCATTCTTTGTTTTCCAAACCATCCGACACAATAAAAAGATGCTTGCGTTCAATTCTCTGCTGGCGCAATAAATATTCATTCGTCTGAAATTAGATTCAAGTTTATGACAAAATTGTAAAATTACATAGAAGATTGTGGCGTTTATTATTAAGAGGCCACATATAATGGTCTCTTACAGAACAAATACATATGAATATAAATTGAATGGGTGTCTTCGATTATATTGTTTTGTCTTGTATATTTTTATTTTCATCTGTTGTTTTGATGTTATGCTCATACTCTGAGTTTGTCATAAAATGTACCACGATTGAAATCAGGATTTGAGATGCAAGTAAACAAATAACGAATCGAAATTCGGATTTTCCACTAATAAAACATACCGATACGTTTATGAGCGTAGCAAATCGACACTCATTTTTCGCCACCCATCTAGTATTACTCCGTCTTCCGTTTGTTAACTGTAACTGATATTTAAAACTTGCAAATAATTTTCCGTCTGCACTAGTTTTGCGTCCAGATTGGTTTAACACACTTAGTTTTTGATTTCAGTAATTATTTTATACCAACGCTTTTCTATGTTTTTATTTTTGGGATATATTTTTTTATTATTTGTTCGTATTACTTAATTTACCCTGCTTTAGCCTATTTCTTTACCATAAAATATTTTCTCTTTTTGAATTAGGAAATGCTTAATATAATTTAATTAAGTATACCATTTACTAAAAATATTGGAATATACAGGCTGTATAGCTGGTGCTTGTCATTTACCGAATCCCATTCAATTTGTATACATTTAGCAATATTTTATCAACTGATTAGGTTTGACCCAGAGAAATACATGTTTCTGTTCTAGAAATTTATCTTGGAACCATATTTATGATAGATATTGTTTCTCCTTTTACAGCATTGTGTTTAAATATCAATTTTTGCATGTTTTTCTACATATTATTGCTGTCGTCTGAGTTTTATATATCATTTTAATTTGACTCAACTCATGTTTTAAAAGTTTTGAGCAAATTGTCCATAATTAGCTGCAGCTATTAAATTATTCACTTTCAGCCAAAAACTCTATTCTCAAACGATCATCAACTCACATGATGCTACTACAATATTCATAACACCTTTGCATATGGTCAACCATATGACCAATATCTAATGCCATCTCATGCTTTTCTCAGCAATTCCCGACAAAACCACTTCCGCAAATAAACAATTAAGCAACCCGTACCTCCTTGCTACCTGCAGACTGCAAAACATTTTACTCGTGCAGCCTACCGACCGCCATACACAGGCTTGTCCTTTTTGTAAAAACCATGAGTCTCATTATATTCCTAATTGGGGCACAATAGCCATCCCCCTCCTAAAACCTCTTCCTCCTGTCTGAACATACCTATCTAAAGGCGGTTGACGCTTTCTTGTATCTCCAGTGCGAGAAGATCCGACGCAAACGCGGCGCCTTCCTGGGGTCGCTGCGAGTGGCACATACCACGTCGGTCGACGATACAGATCACAGCATCTCCTGTGCAAGGTGAGGTGCTGTCCATGTCATGCATTACCCCCTAGTATACTGTAATACAGACCGTAGCATCTCTTAAGCTGGTGTCCGCTCTCTTGTTTTCCAAAACTTCGTAGACCCCCTTTTTTTGGGTTGATAGGTAAATTTATATTTAGAGATCCCTTTATACAGACCAGAGCATCTTGTGCGCAATATAAGGTGTTGCGCCCCTTTGTATCTCTGCCCTCTTCGTAGAACCCGCCTCTTCGCCATATGTCTTTAGTGTTGAATTTCAATGCAAATGACACAGCATACGCTTCACAGGGTAAGGTGTCATCATTCTTCATATCCCTGCTTCTCCTGTAAGTAAAAAATGTCAATTTTACGAAAATCCTTATTTTTCGTTTCTATGAAATGTGCGCATATATTTATCAACCCAATGCTATCTTTGGCGGTTGGTCGTTACCATTTAGGTTGTTAAGTTTCATTTTTCAAAGCCATATAAAAAAAAAACTAGTAGCAATGTTGTTGATTGTGCCCGCGTGCTATGTTACTCATACAATCCTGTAAAAAGGCTCGGAAGCATATCACATTGCAACAAGTTTAGAATTCTAGGTTTCGGGTGATGCTTGTAGGTGCAAGTAAAGGTTGTTTTCCATGGGCTATCGTAATGCGTATAATTAAGTTGAATAGTTTACAACTAACTTCTCTATTTAAAGCTTTAGAAGCATAACGGTAGTTTACTCCCACACATCTAAACATGTTTTTGTATAATGTTTCCCCATTTTTAGAAGGGAAAAATATTAATTTAAATCGTACTGTGACTAGCAGTGTGTATTACATTTTTTTCTGAAATGCTAAATGATTATTGCAATCCTCTAGTTTTAGTTTTGTAACTACGCTTTAGTGTATATATATTGTGTTATGTGGGATTGCGTATGTTTTTGGTAATTTTCAGTTAATTTATGTTCTTGTCAGTTTTCGTATTGGTTGTTTTTGCCTTGAATTACTTGTCTGCTCTTAACAAGCTTTTCTGCTGTGTGTAACCTGTTTTTATTGGCATGGCATTTTTGATTTCATTTTACAAGGTAAAAATTCAAAATATATATTTATATGTATTGTTATATTTATAAAAGTGGAATGGAGTTTGATATTTGTTATGTTATTATACATAAAAGGTTTAAGGCCGAAATTATTAAAAAATATTTGATGACGTTATGGTCCTATTTCTCGCAAGAACTTCTCAATGAGAACATAGATGGAAATGCCAATATGAGGCCAATATATAAATATAATTTCGATACATATATAATTCTCATTAAATCACTATCAATGCTGGTCATGAAAAAAAAATAAAGAAAAAACATAATATATCAGCCAAACTCTCAATCTATACATTAACTTACACCCTTTCTTCCAACACCACCTAGGTCCGCATTGGAAGAAGTCAAACACGACCTACAGGAGCGCACTCAGCGCTGGCACACGATCGAGTCAATCTGCGGCTTCTCGGTGATCGCCAACCCCGGATATGACTTCCTCGATTCGCTGCTAAGATCGCCCATGGGCAGTTCCGTCTCAAGTGAGTGGGTTTTGTGCTTTGTATTCCGCACTATTTGTATTCCACAAATAAACGTGATATAAGGCTTTTAATAGTGCACATTTCTCTCTTGAGCTGTATTTGATATGGGTACATCGTGTACTAGATGAACATAGATATTTCGGGGAAGGTACATCCAATACCTGGTAAGGGTATCAATCCAAGTTCATAGGTTAATTTCAGCTCTGTCTCGAGTTAGTTTTAGGAATGAGACCGGGGTTTGATCCCCTCGACTTATATATGGGATTAGAATTTATTATTTGTAACCATTGCTTTACCCATAAGTGCATTCTGTTGCATGGACGCGTATGTTATAGTGCGGCGTTTCGATTTTGTTAAGACATATATGTTCTATTATGTACGGGTGCATCATGGTAAAACTTTTGAGAACAATGTGTGTTCAGAGTATATCAGTGCTCAGTTACCACAAAGTTAAAAAAAAAACCTAACCGACCACAGACACATATATGCTTTAAAACAATGAAAGGTGCTTTCACTCTTTCGTCTTGTGACTAATAAGCATATTTTAGTGGCATGTTTATGGGTCATCAGCTATAGAAGAGAAAATAGTGTTTTCTTCCTTTTTTCAGCCAACAACCTGCAGAACCTGGTGAGTCCCCTAAACGTTGAAGACGCAGATGAGGACACGCCGCCCGGCAACCTCACGCAGCCTAGTGAGTTTGATCTCTTTGATATTTGTGTCAATTACACAATCGCACAAATGATAACAGTTTGGAACTCACTTTAAATCATACACCGATTACATGCAAAAACAGAATCCATCCATCAAAATAATATATTGTTGATTGGTTTTTGAAAAGCTGGATGTTGGGGGTTTCGGTTATGTATTTGTTAGATGATTTAAAGTGAGATCTAACAGATTTGACATAATGCGGTAAATTGTCGTTAATTCGAATGAGTTTCGAATGAATTATTTGGCTCCGAATAACCCTCGGGCTCATATTGTATATATGTTCGGATGAACGACAATCTACTGTATTTGGTGTTAAGTCCGGGTTTCTTGATTTACTAAATGAGAAATGTTACTGTTTTCTATAATCTTTGATGTCACTACGTATGCTAATGGATGTCGAAATCATCTCTCAAAATGTTCGCTTAAAAACCTGGCGTCTATAACAATTGATAATTTCATGCTACTAATAAACGATTAAGTGTTCATAATAAAAATAAAATAATTTAAATTCCTTCCCTAAATTTTTCATGTTCACTGTAAATAGCAAGCATTTTCGATGTTCTTATAAAGAAACCACAAATTTTGCGAGCGTCTTTCACTCTTTGCATGCGTTTGTCTAAGTAAACCACTAATTGGTGATCAAACGTAATTGTCCCACCCTTTTCTCTTTGAATATTATTTTTAGCGACCCACCTCATTTCATTCAAAGTATAAAACTTTTCAAATAATGACGACTTTTTCTGTTCGTATATTAATTAATCATTATAAAAACTCCTAATTTCATTTTTGTCAAATGTGTATGATTTAAGTAAAATGAATGATTCTCTATTAAACGTTATTTTTTGCCTTATAAAAGTTGGTTAAAAGTAATCAATGATCAATCAATAACCTCAGTATAATTTCTTCTTACTATTGAATGTTATGTTTAAGTGTATGTATGCAGTGTTTTTGTAAGATTTCCTTTTTTTATGAATTGATATTGAAATGATTATATTGATAACTTAAAATTGACGGAAATTTGAAATCAAGCCATTAACTTTTTTTCAGTGACATTTTACAGTGAAAATTTTGGGCGCTCTTTCAGTGCTTCAGGTTTGTGAAATGTTCTAAAGGAGCGCCTAATGAGGCTGTTGTCTATTATCTTGCATGCTTTGGACAAAACGCCTACTCATGCCAATATATTTGTAAATAGCCAATAATCATTTCATTTTCAGGAACTAGTCCATACTCTAGGCGACTGCATTTATCATATACTCAATAATTCCATGGATGCTGCAACGGTCATATTTTATTTACCCATACATGTACATAAGACGTATTAAATGTATAACTTATTCCCATTATTAGCATCTTAGCCTTATTATGGACTTTATTCCTAATCTAGCGGCCTTTTACTCATCTTCAACCTGTTCCAACGGATTGCTGTATGCCACTCCGCCCCGTCGAACGCCATCCCCGCGGTTCGATAGGTTCGAACCAGGTGAGAAGGGGTCCCAACATATGCACATATGTCCAATATGTTTAATATGTTCGCGGCGTTAGTTTGAACCCGGAACCCCGGGGGTTCAATCTAATAAGTGTGTAGTGCTCTCTAACGTGTGGTTGGGTTTGTATATCATAATATATAGTATGTTGCAAATTGTTTTATAATACCGGTATATACGTGCACAGTGTATGTATATTCATTTATAGCCTATATTCAAGCAATTTAACATGCACAGCGCGAAAAATATCCTTTAAAACCATTTATGAGCATTAACTTTTGGTGATAAGTCTAATTATAAACTTTTTGAACCCAGCTGAATTATTCGTTTAAAAAAAGTTAGACCAACCTTTTGTTAAAATAGAAGGTTATTTGCTTACTCTTCTGTAACACTGTTTATCATGCACACGGAGAAAATGGGCGTTTCTGATATTATTTTTCTTGAAGTGCGCTTGAATATTGACAAACTCTCAAACTTCAGGTCCTCCCCCCTATGTATTGAACCCTCTTGTTACTGCAAACATTTTAATTGGAAGCGTACCAAAGCTCAAGTGTCGCACCACGCAATGTTTTATAAGCAATGTTTTATTAAAATGGCGACGCACACCGGTACATGTAGATCCTTTAGCCTTGACCTCGATTTTTGGGTCGCACATCATTTCATGTTTGTGCTAGCCTCACCCTAGTGAAGAAAAGAAGAACACTGTTTTTCGCTTGTAAATACATGCTTAATGACAGGAAAATCAAACTTTACATTAATGATTTTAGATAATTATAGAAAATGATAAAGTTGCCAGCGTTATAGGAAAGCCCATATCAAAACATCGAATTAAAAATATGAAATCATTTTCAGAGGTATGCATTATGCCCTGTGCGCAAGAGGGACCAGTAATTGTATGATATCTGAGACTGCTATTGTGATGCTTAATGTCTAGGCAGTGAAATGTCTATGTCCCTTCTTAAGGATACAATTTCTGGTAAAGCCTCCAAAAATGTGATGTCAATATTAAATGCATTTAAAAGCTACACGCGTTGATGTACGTCATTATTTGTCCAAATTACTTGCAATTTCACTTTTTCGGCAAATCTTTACATGAACGCCCTTAAGCATTTTTTCTTTGGAATAGTCTCGGAGCAAGGCTTAAACCATTGATCAGGCTTCATTTGTACATTTTACCTCTGATATTTTGCCACAAACATGACAATTCGTCCCGGGTAATCTCTGCCTTTCTCCATGGTGATCGCGCATCACTGTTGGTCTAGTTTGAGGAGGGCGTGACATTGGGCAAATTAGTCTTAAAACTTGATTTTGCTGTTATTCGTTTGGAAATGGAATACCTTATGCAATCCCTCCCAAAATAACCTACATAGTGGAAAAGGTTTTAAAATGGTGACGTCATAACAAATTTTGGCTGAGTGCCTCGGGGTGCCCCACTTGGATGAACTTGCGTGAGAAAAAGATTGCTGCAAATTTGTTAGACACTCATATTACATCTGAAATCCAAAACCATTTTATGGGTTGGTTAATCTGTAATAATATCAGTGCAGAAAAAAACAGCTTTAATAACAAACAGTTTTGCTATATA
>LQRL01046286.1:0-23101 GCA_001703475.1 Hydroides elegans | reverse complement strand
TCTATCTATCTATCTATCTATCTATCTATCTATCTATCTATCTATCTATCTATCTATCTATCTATCTATCTATCTATCTATCTATCTATCTATCTATTTACGTTTATATATGCCCCTGCCAATCTCATAAATGTCATATTAAACAGCCATTTCATAATAGCTTATTGAGCATGGAAATTTTTGTAACTGCATATCATCTACATTTGTAGTATTTTTGGTTTGGTTTGATTAAGCCCAAGCATGTGTTGCTCCATCCCTATTATGATAAAAATCTATTGATTGTGATAGGGATTCAAGTTCATAGATATTTGGTATGCTTTAAATATTCCAACGATATAGATATAAGTCATATTATACCGTTCGATATTTTTTACGACCCATAGTTAATATCAAACACATCTAAATCATTTTGTAAACAAGTTTGTGCCGGAGAGAAAAATTGGTTCTTATTCAAATAGCAATAAATAAGTATACGATATACAATTATTTGATTGCTATATCGAGATAAAATACGTAGAAGCAGACAGGATAATAAGTAAAAAACGAGTTTTATGTCCGATGTTAGAGTTAAGACTTTTATGCATTAATTTAGTAACCAGCAAAGTGATTAACTAGCAAACCCGATATAATTACTGGAGCTTCATGCTTATTATACCGTATTATACCGTATTAAGGGATAATCATAGGATTATTTATCATTATTTGACATTCTGTGTTTAGCAGTTAAGTCATCTGCTTACCTGTCGTGTTATTGGAACGGTTAAATAAACTGAATAAATTATACGTGTTCGGTGTAAAATCAGTTTGCAGGAAGTTTCATGTAAAATTACAATATATATATATTTTTTTAACAATTCAAATTCTAAAAGCCTGAAACAATAAAACTAATTAAATATTAAACTTTGTGTTTTAGAAAAGAAGGTATGGGGGAGATTGCCCGGCTGAAACCTCAGGCTGCGCCTTCGTCCCTCCTTTGCGGTCTCCCTCGGGTGAAATATTTCGCCGTATTGTCTTGAAAGCACGAAGTATTACTTTAATAGTTTGTGCATTAATTTTTACCTAGATGATATATTGTCAAATACTAACGCATGTACATATTCGTGTTATTTAATTGCGATAAACCAGGCAAATTTTATATTATCTATTCTTAGGATAAGTTTGTTGCATCTAATGCACTTCGCCTGGTTATGTTTTGTAGAACGTTGGTATTTTTATATAAATGGTCCGAGAATGTTTAGGTCTAATAGCAGCAGATAAGATTTTGAAGTAGAGTCCTGTTTCCGCTCATTTCACAGCGTGACAAAGCTTATCAATACATTCTTGCTCAAATAAATGCATACCGAATGGTATGCATCAATGTTGTAAGTTAATATGATTAGTTGTGTTAGCGTTAAGATAAACGGAAAAATATAACTTTGTCATAATGTAGTAATTAACTTTACTGAAACGGATGTAAATCTATGCAGCAATCATGGAAGTAGGACTTCGTTGTCAGAAAAGAGTTTACCTGAGACATGTGAGAAGCATAAAGGTACGGGTTTACAGCCTCGGGTCAACTAATTAATATTATGACATATACTGTCGTAAAAGGTTTCATTGAATTACTTTAAGGAAATCATTTTATTTTGAAGAAAGTGATTTCATTAGACATATGAGAAGTTTAAAGGACCGGGTTCGCGACCTTTTAGATCATCTCGTTACTAGTATGACATAGATTGGTGTAAAAGGATTCTTTTAATTACTTTAAGGGGATCATGCATAAGGTTATAAATTTGCAGATAAATAAGAATATACAAGCACAATGAAAATATTTGTCTCAAAATAGGTTCACAAAAAATGTTTCCGTGCGCATATGTAATTATGTAGCATTTCACTTCATTGGACAGGGATTTGAAAGGGTCTTATGACTAATTATAGATCGTAAAATTTAACTTTTATTTAACTATAATACACATTTTTGTGCAAAAAGTTATAATTCCCAATAATCATCTATGGAATAGTGTATGTATTTTCTATTGTTATAAAGGTTGTCAGAACGCTTAATAAGACATTAGTAGCGTTATGCATGGAGCCCTTTCGAATATGCTATATAAAGAGCCGAACAAGCTTTTACATTCACTTTGTCATACTTTTGACTACACGGACTGCTCTCTCTTGAAAAACCAATGTTGAATTCATTTGAGGAATACATTTAGAAAACATACGGATTAATAATAGACATTAAATTAAGGATAAAAAGATTGATTGTGATATAATGCTAAGGGTTTCATTTAAATGTGAATATAAATGTATTATCAGCGGACGCGCATGTAAAAAGTGACATAAACAGTTTATTAATAATCATTAATTATAAAGAAAGGTGTTCTCATTGCCTACATTGGATAATTGATCATGTCACAGTTTGACACGGTGATAAACACAGACACTGTTGCACCAATTGGTGTTCATATTTTTCTAGTCATATTTTTCATCATAACTGGGGGAATTATAAACGGATTTATTATCTATCTTAAGATAAAGAAACCAACTTTACAAGAAATTGATTATTATATTATAGCACTTGCAGGTGTTGATATATTTCTATGTGTCATCATTTGCCCACAGTATCCCTTAATTTCATATTACATTGATCAGTACAAGCAAAGTAATACCTTTCCTTTGACTCAATATCTCTTCAGCTCAGTGGTTGCAGGCTTTATCTATCTTGAGCTTTTAACAACATTTGCTCTTACTAGATTATACGCCGTTTGCAAACCTTATTCGTTTCAACTTTCTGTAAAACGAGCTCGCTGGATAATTGGAATAGAAATACTCATAGCCATTATCCGTACCGTTATACTTCAATTGATAACATATATTCCAAATGGCGATGAAATAGGAAATATTGTTATCATGTTTGAAATACTACTCAGCTTTCTTTTAGTAAGCATGTCGTATATAATAATTGCTGCCAAACTGTACCGACAAAAGCAAAAAGTCGAACAAGAAGTGAAAAGTTCAAAGATTGTGCATAGTATACCGAATACTGTTTATGATACAACGGGACCTATTACATGCAACTCTGAAAATGAGGAAGAAACAGAACAAAGCAAAATTAGAGCCAGACCTCGTTCAAAAAATGAAAGGGCTCTACACTTCAAAACCGTCAAAATGTTCGGAATTATAACACTGATTTTTGCTGCTTCATATATTCCTCTTATTTGTTTGCTTTCGAAAGTAACAAATCATTACCATATCTTGTATTTGACTTTATTCAATAACAATACTAATTTTGTGGTGTATATGGTATTTAACTCGGATTTTAGAAAAGCAGTTACTGAGGCTTTGCGAAAATTATTTAACTCACTGTAAAAACAATCTGCAAAAGTTGATGAAATCACCTTTTGAGACTTTCTTTAATGTATAGTTATTGATCAGTTTGATTGTTTTTATATTGTGTTACATACATATATATAGCATATATAACACTTTTATCATTGTTTGTAATCTGCTCTGTTTGTTAGGTTTTTTTTTGATAATTTTAATATTCATGCTATGTTTTTCATTGTTTTCTTATAGTTAATGAATATTTTTTTTCGAATTAAATTATCAAAATAATACGTTTGATGTGTTATTATAATATCATTTGTTAACATTTATAGGCGAACTGTGTTGTTATTCATATTTGTCAAATGTGCCATATGTAACATACTTCAGCTTAATTTAGTAACGAGAGAACAAATGTTCTGTCTAAAATTGTCAAATGAACAATTTATGAAAAGCGTTACAATATATATTCGTCGATTTCGCTATCATATCGTTTATTTGTGAGTTATGCCTGATCTTTATCTTTAAAATCGTTTGTTGACCCCAATGCGGCGTATTTTCAATACACGTAAATATTTACGCGTATCGGAAATTGTATTCGCATTTATGTGTAAATAGTTGCTGTTTTGTAAATATGATTTCATGAATAGTTTTGAAATACGAATTTTCAAAAATAAATACCCTTAATTGGAGATTAATCTAGTCAATTTATAATTTTAATTGCCTTTAAAATTTGTGGAAATATTCAATATCATATTAATTTCGCTAATACAAAGATAGAAAAATAAAGGCATATCTTGCATTTCAAATATGAGTGAAACCAATTAAGTTATTCATTTTTGTTTGCATTAAACCGAAAAAGAAATTCAGCATTCGAGATTATGTTTCTATAATTTGTTGGTATTTGATGTGCATCTGTTCTAAAATATATTCGAATATCTATATATTAACTTTCATTAATTTGTTTAACTTAACTGCGATATAAAATTAAATAATGACAACTCTCCGCTCTCCTTTTTCACATATGTTGCTGCATTAAAGCCAAATTATACAGATGTGCGTTTCACGGGTCAGTAGCTCCTGGTGGTGCAAACCCATGACTGTGATTCAACAGAATCTAATACCAATTCTATAGAAGTCTATTGGTGTAATGTTACGGTGTGTCTCTGAGCTAGCACAACGCTATAGGTACACGGTTATTATGAGTATCTGAGCACTGGAATATCATAGACTCTTATTTAGGAAGACACGACACTTTAATTTCAAAATGCCGAAGTTAACAACAATTCAAAGGGCACAAATAATTGGTCTTTACGACGTCCCCGGTCAAACACCTTCAACTATCGCACAACGTTTTGGTGTTTCAAAATCAACTGTAACGCGTTTAAGACAACAATATCTCCAGACCAATGAAGTTCTTGACCTACCTAGGTCAGGAAGGGCCCGTGTCACATCTGAAAGGGAAAAATCGATTTATTCAACGAACAGCAAATTAGAATCGGTTTCAAACAGGTAGAGTCTACTTCAGATTATTTTTTATTAAAGAATAATTAATTATTTAATGCCAAATATGCTGTTTAAAATTGAGCTGTGCAATGGTTTAAGTAAAAAAGTAAAACGCCTGGTGACATAGGAAGCGTTTTCTTTTCAAACAGGCGTTTTAATGTGACTTTAAAAGGACCTAGCCACATGGAACGCTTTTATGGTTATTTTTTTGTAAGGGCTTAGCCATATGGGGCGCGATTATTTGAAAACCGCGAGTTTTATCAATTCATTTTAAACGTAGGATACGTATAGCCACACGGGACGCTTTAATGGGGATTTTTTTTGTAAGGGCTTAGCCACATGGGGCGCGTTTATTTGAAAACCGCGAGTGTATTTATGGATGAGTCCACTCCGGTGCGGACGGGCGTTATCATCAACGTAATGAGCTCCCAGGGGTCTGTGGCTGCCGTCAACGGTCTGATGTGGTTAACTAGCCCGGTGTACAAAAAAACATCGGCTTTCAAAAAAAAAAGCCACTATAAAAAGCGTCCCGTGTGCCTAGGTCCTATCAATAGCGTTTAAATACCCCTGATTAAAAAACGCTTTTATGTGGCCAGGTATTTTTTTATATAGTCATTAAATCCAAATTTTGATATTTTTTACAGCAAACAACATCAACTTTCGAGGACCTGGCGCTATTCCAGTGAGCGTGTCAACCATCAGAATGAGGCTCCATGGTGATGGGATGAGGTCCAGTCTACCGGCCCGAAAGCCTTACCTTGAACAAAGGCATAAGGATGCTCGAAGAAGATGGGGGCAGGAAAAGCGAGCCTGGACCAGAGCCCAATGGGACCAGTGTGTCTTTTCGGATGAGGCTCGCTTTTACCTGCATCCAGGTCACCGGACACCCCACGTATGGCGTCGACGCACCGAAAGTCGATATGAGGAGCGATTCCTCAGGAGACAGGAACTGTACGGAGGGGGCTCGTTCATGGTTTGGGCAGCAATTGGACGTAATTTCAAATCTGAAATTGTTTTAATTAATGGAGCCTTAACTTCGCGGCGATACCGGGACGAGATCCTCGAGAACCACATCAGACCGTTGACGGCAGCTGCAGACCCCGGGGAGTTCATTTACGTTGATGACAACGCCCGTCCACACCGGGGTGAACTCATCGATGAATACCTCGAAGAAATCGACATCGAGCGGATGGAGTGGCCGGCGAAGTCGCCGGACCTCAATCCGATCGAACATGTGTGGGCAATTATGCGCAGACGCATTACTGAGCGACAGCAGATCCACCACACCCTCAACGACCTTAGGAGAAGTATCAGGGAAGAGTGGGAAAGTATCAGTATTCCCGAGGTCAATCGACTTTTGAACTCTATGCCACGGCGGACCAACGAGGTGTTTGAACACCCATTATTGAAGATGTAGGGTTCATTCTCTCAAAATAAATCTAGTCTATAGAATAGAGTGTATGTTTAGGTCACACATTATTGAACGAGTGTAGAGTCGTATATAGTGTAACGCATAGATACAGTAGTCACATTGGTTTAGAGTGTAGAACTTGGACTGCATTAATTAATGGCAATTGAGTCGAGAAAATGGTCAATAATAAAATTTCAACGGGGCTTGAAGGCCATATACACACTTTTTCAATGTCTTTTAAACTCTGTTTCAACAATGTACCCCTAACGAGATCCAGTGCGGGACTGTTGACGCAATGTGTATTTATTCTCTTCCGGCCTCAGTTGATAATATTATTGATATCATTTTTCTTAACTCAAAACAAACATACCTTACCTATGTTTCAACTAGGCCCCTAATGCCATAAATCGCAAATGTTTGGTAGGAAGCTTAATTTCAATTTAGTTGATATGACGGATTATGTATGCATTTGTTAAACATTTCAATTGACAATATCATACTTTGAAGTATACTTAGCTATTTAGCTATTTAGCTATTTAGCTATTTAGCTATTTAGCTATTTAGCTATGTTCGTGTTTGATATTATGAAATATGTTTGCATTCTATAAACGGACTACAGAAAAAAAAGTTTCTTTATTGTCTCAACTTACTCTGGGCATACCAACTATAATTAAAATATCATGAGAATACCCTAGATGAAGGCATGTCCAAATACTGCGCAGTTCGGAAAGAGTAAATTGCACAGGCACAGTGCCTTGCAAGCTGAAAATACTATATAGCTACTTGCACGCATATAGATCAATGTTTCGAACTAGTAATATTAATTTGCTTGCCTTATTTGTATCCCAAAATTACACTAGATGAGGACATGGATTCATGATACAAAGCCCTCAAATGAGCACATTGGGCGCCGAGCGTCGTGGTAGAGGCGACATGCATTCACCGGATGAATGGAGTACTTCAGAAGATAAACAAGAGGAACGCTTGCGACTCAATAATATTGAACAACCGCTGCCGGCTATATATGCTATGCAGATTATGTCAAGAGAGCGATAGGGCCCGTACACGTATATTTGGTAGGAATTACTATGACAGAATGACCACAAACACATGTATTAGTTCTAACCTCTTATGCCCGCCTCCTCTATATTTTTCGACATAGAAAGATCGTACAATATTGAACAATTGGTGCAGGTACATATGCGGATGATGTCAAAGAGGCGGAACGGCTAGTGAACATATGTTACGAAGGTTTGAAGAATAATAAAATAAACAGTTGAATACTAGCGAGAAGCCAGAAAGCAGAAAACGTAATCCCCGCGTTTAATATTGGTGTACATTCCGGTATCAAACATATCAATACATTAGATTGACTTTCAATTTAAGTTTTGTGATGACGTAATTTTAATAGGACAAAAACGCTATATGCACTTTGTCGAAACGTGTTTTTGATCAAACTAGTCTAAACTTCACAAGTTTCTACTCGTGAAAGAGAAACGAGACCAACGTCCGAGTACATCTTTTAAAACCTTAATTTATAGCTTTATAACGTCGTAGTTCGGTGGTTAAGAAGTGAGTGCTTCTTATGAATGTCATCAAATTCTGTACATGTGTTTTGTTTGCCAGTTAAGAAATAAAGATGAAGGACAAACAGCCACTATATAAGACTGTCATGTTATAAAATGTTAAAAAAGGCTTGAAATACGATTGTTGTAGATTTTTGTACATGTTTATTTCGTATTTTCGTATGTGTAATTGTGATATTTATTGGAACCAATGGTTAATATAAATTATCATACAAACATAATTGTTCAGAGGTTTACACATCAAAGCAAACTTGAACATTATCGAGAAACTAACGTTAGATCGACCAACAAAACTAGGAAATTGTTAAATAAATACACTGATATATGATAGGGAAAGTAGTAGACTAGTCATCTCATAGAAATATAATTGCAACTCATGATGCATAAATAGTCACGGCATATTTGAAGTGATAATCGTACCAACCACACGTTTTCCCTCAGCGATTAAAACACAAATTCATGATGGACAGAATTTCGTGAAAACAAACAAAACGTAACTGGTAACGTGTTTTATTCACGATATAAAAACATGTCTCTGGGAACCTTTTAAAATAGCTATTAGGTTATTAACCTTCCTTTGAATATGTCCAAATGACAGTTTGAACCATATTTAACAGCATCTGCGCGTCATATATGCGGAATATGTAAAAACAGTTTTACTGTTTGTGATCATATGTTAGGCAAAATAATAGTATAGCGATGAAAACTGCATCTGCATATAACTTAGAGATATTGCATCTTTTGTTTAATCAGGCACCGTCCGGATAGAACTTCCTCTGTACAGCAAAATAAAGCATCGGTAACATGCTCATATTAAGTATAAATATGCAATTCTAAGGGATAAAGCTGTTATCATATTTGTTAATTTATTATGACTGTCTTAATTTATGTTTTGGTATTAATTGTATTTGTGTTTATTTCATATGGCACTAAACAATCCAAATAAAACATTGACTTCATAACCAGTATATATTATGTGACTATCGCATAATGCAAAGGGCTCATTTAAATAAACAGAAATATATAATTAGCAAACACATCATAAATGAAATGATATCCAGAAAAAAAATCATATTATAATTATAACGCTTTCTTATCAATTTTCATTAATATTGCGCCTTGGATTGCATAACGCACTGTCATTTCACCTGTCATTTATGACGTAACACTTAAACTGTTATCTTCAGAATTTGTGACGTAATAAATTGGTTGTTCGAAATAAAACATTACGTAAAACACTGTTACCAATAAAATCATATTCCTTGCTAAAATGTTTCTACCACATTCTTAGTTCTTACATACCTAATGATTTAATGTAACATTGTTGATATACTTGTTTTATTTTTATTCACCCATAATAAACATATTGCTTTGAATAAAATATAACGCCAAACGCTAAAACAAACAAAATTGTATTCCTTTTACACATAATCATTCTTATTTCAATAACAGTTTTTAATTAAATTAAATGTCAATTTGCGATGTAAAACAGTTCTAAAAAGGGAAGGCTACGTTGCTCAAGAAAAATATGGTAAAGCGGGATAACCAGCGGTATTATTCGCATTGTTATGTGACATTTACTGCGTTATCTGATATTTTCTGCAACATTATTGATATGTTTATATTTTGAGATACTTATTCTTTATATTTCTCGTTGAAAGATTCCTTATCGCGAAAATTACTTGATGTTTAAAATCATTGTGTTACTGTCGAAAAAAAGCTCCCCATGGTCCGCCATTTTGTTGATTTTAGCCCCAAAGTATCATTCATGTCACATGATCAGAGTAAAAAACCTGTGCCTTTTTTAACGTAATATAAAATAATCAAAATATTGCGCAAAACATGCCTGTTGTATAATGCAAAGGGGAGCTCCGCTCCCCTTTGCGATTATGTTACGTGTGCGCACATGTTTAAGCGACTGAAGCATAATGACCAATTGCGCACTGCTTCCAATTTAACCGAGATAAGTAAAGTGTTTCCGTAAAGAAAATCGAATGATAATGATAATGTGATTTAGATAAAGTACTCTGGTTACTTCACGTTATAAACTCGTGTGGCATTTGATTGTGTAAGAATGGAGAGCCACAATCACACATAATTCACTGATGCTTATCCCGGTCATATACATTGTGCTACCGATGTGTTATGGAGCGTGACTTTTGACGCGATTGGTTTAATCTTGAGGTGTATACGCACGCATTATATTGCTTTGCATTTAAAGTTAACTTTTCCATTTCACCTTAAAATGTTTCGTAGTGCCAGACGCCGAGAGATACAGAAGAGGACACAGATAGATAATAAGGGAAGATAATAAGGGTCACAACGTAGGATAAAGGCTGATAATATAACAGTCCTTTCCTTAATTATGAGCAATTGTGGGAAGAAAATAAGGGATCAAAATGATAAAACTGCATCTGCATATAATTTAGAGATATTGAATCTTTTGTTTAATCAGGCACCGGCCGGATAGAATTTTCTCTAGTAAAACCCTCATCCATAGCAAAATAATGCATCGGTAAAATTTTCATATTTGCTGGTTAGTATAAATATGCATTTTTAAGGGATAGAGTTTTTATCATATGTGTTAATTTCTCATTACTGTCTTAATGTTACGCAGCAATTGTTTTTTTGTTCATTTCATATGGCACTAAACAATACAAATAAAACATTGACTTCATAACGAGTATATATTATGTGACTTGTGCGCACATGTTAAAGTGACGGACGCATTATGACAAAATCTGCGCTGCTTCCAATAAAACTGAGATAAGTAAAGTGTTTCCGTAAAGAAAAGCGAATGATACTGATAATGTGATTTAGATAAAGTACTGTGGTTACTTTACGTCATAGACTCGTGTGGCATTTGATTATGTAAGAATGGAAGGGCCACAGTCACACATAATTCACTGATGCTTATCCCGGTCATATACAATGTACTACCGATATGTTCTGGAGCGTGACTTCTGACACGATTGGTTTAATCTTGTGGTGTATTCGCACACATTATATTGCTTTGCATTTAAAGTGAACTTTTTCATTTCACCTTAAAATGTTTCGCAGTGCCAGATGCCGACACATACAGAAGAGGACACATATAGATAATAAGGGAAGATAATAAAGGTCACATTGTAGGATAAAGGCTGATAATATAACAATCCTTTCCTTAATTATGAGCAATTGTGGGAAGAAAATAAGGGTCACATTGTAGGGTCACATTATAGAGTTTAATAATATGACAGTCATTTCCTTTATAAAGAGCAACAGTGCAAAGATAATAAAGGTAACATTGTAGTCTAATAATATGGTAGTCATTTTCTGAATAAGGGGTCATATTCAATAATGCTCGTCTGATTCAAATCAAGAATGGAGGGAAATGAGTGTATTATCGCAGAAGGGTCCCGTTTTTGTGTGATTTTCATCTCATTCATCTTACCCACATATCTTTCCTATATAGTTATGTTTTGTATCCTTTTAAGATTGTCCGTACATAAGTTTTTATATTTAGTTGGTTGCTTGTTGAAACAAAAGCAATCAGTATTATCACAATGTCATATGTAAACTATAATGGCATAACCGAATAGCAAAACAAGTAAACAAAAATAACCAACCAGCATACTCGCAAATTTAGATGAGGTTTTCATTTGCTTACGACAGTAAAATTGGAAGTAGATTCAACTGTAACATTAAGTCAGTCTAAAGGGCACCTTTATTAATTACAGCCTAAATAGCCTCATTAGGAGTTACAACGTCATTTCTACTCTACTATCTGCCTAAACCCCTGTTACGGTCAACGCAAGCAATTTGTATCCCTAATTAACCCCATTATGTGTATTAGTCATTTTCTCGGATATAATTATGACGTGTTTAGTGTATATGTTTTGCTTGATTAATGCGTTAGTGAAATGGTATCCAATGTTTTAAATATAAGTTGGCCGTTGACGGGGTGTTTCAATATAGTATTATTACATGGCTGATACGATCGCGTAGCATAGTTTTATCATTTCCTTAAATACTTGATATGGTTAACATTAATCAGTATTTTACTAAATCAACCTCATTATTTGTTTGAGTAATTGTCTTAGCTATAAATGAGACGCATTGCATATAGTATTCTCTGTTTGATTAGTGTGTGAAGGTTATGTTATCATATGTTTGAAAAATTAGTTGACCATTGACTGGGTGTATTAATATGTCATCAATACATGGCTGACTCAATTTCTTGGTGTCTTTCCATCATCTTCTTAAATATCTGCTAAGGTCAACACACGTCAGTTTTATTCTTAATCAACCTCATAATTGATATTAATCATTTTCCCAGATATATGTGTGACGTGTTTTTATTGTATCTGTTTCGCTTCATACTGTGATAGTGTTAAGGTACCACATGTTATAGTTATAAGTTGACCGTTACAAGTTGACCCACTTTTGATGTGTTTTTCTATCATCTTCATAAATCCCTGCTGAGGTCAACACACGGCAAAGTTATACTTAATTAAGCTTATTATTTGTATTAGTAATTTTCTTATTTATAATTGTAGCATATTGCATTATACATTTCTCGCTTGATTAGTGCTAAACGGTGTAATTGTATCACTAGTTTTATATATTAGATGACCACTGACTTCACTTATTCATATATCATCATAATATAGCTGACCCATTTGCGTAGTGCCCTAGTATCATCTGCTTAAATCCCTGATATGGTCAACCCAAGTCAGTATTATACTGATTTAGCCTCATTATTTGTATTAGTAATTTTCTAAGCTATAATTATAGCGTATTGCACTATATAGTTTGCGCTTGGTCAATGCTTAAAGGTGTTAATGTATCACTTGTTTACTACATTAGTTGAACTTTTGCACTTGGTATATTTATATATCATAATTAAATGGGTGACTCAATTATGCAGTTTTGATGCAAAAAAAGACATATCGCCTCCTAAATGAAACTAAATGACTATATATTCGCTGTGAAATGATAAACTTTATTTTAGTAAGTATGCTATATATCCACAAGAAAGCGCAAATATATACTGCTTGTTATTGAAAATGCTATCACCAATTTAACCTGGAACATCTTCAGCGATATTTCTTGTTATATAACATATGCATCAAGAATATTGTAAATGTTATATAAATGACCATTTACAAAATCTAAGTTTGTGCTTACAAAGATACAAATACATGATAAAAAAGGAAAATAATATACATAGAACATGATCTTTGAATAAGTTAATTAAATTGATTACAAATATTACGATGTTATACAGTCATGATTTGATAAAACATACTTAACTGTCAATCAATAAGAAATTGATGTAATAAAAACGTCATATAATACGTTTGCTAATTTGTAAAATCAGTATTTTTTTTTTCAAAATCGAGAGACAGTTGGATTGCTTAGCAACATTTACTACTCAATATATACATTTTGCTTCTGAATCCGACGAAACATAGCGTATGCAATAACGGGCATATATGCTAAATAGTATTAAACATAGGAACATTAAGACTCTTTGCGCTTGTAATTTAACTAGATAACATCCATTTACACAATTTTCATAAACATTGATACATCTATTTCTGTTTTCATTGATTTGAAAGCTAATCACACTTAAACAAGTTGATCAAATATACGAGTTTAATTAAATATTGTTTGTTAACTAGCTTTAATGTGCGAAAACACAAGCCCGTCAGACTGTTGATTAAAACGTAGAAATATCCGTCATGCTATCTGATTTGTTTTAATAAGCTTTTAGTCTTAATCATATCTACTTTATTTTCGACAAATGCCACATAGCATGTATGACTTGAATGCTTTCCTTAATTTGACGTCTTTATAAGAGAACAGCAGAGGATCAAAACCCAATTTGATACTTTGCAACATTACAAAACCAAATCTTATTTTTTCAATGTGTTGAAAGATAAGATTTGGAAACATTTCTTCTATCATAACAAAAACTACAACAGGAAAATGAACTACAATGAAGGAAATATAGATAAGAATAAATCTGCGAAAATTGCGGGATGCCTTTTTAAATCTTTCTTTTCTGACCAAGTCGGTATCAATATATGTTGCTTCATTTCTCTCCAAATCGTTCGGCGCTGAATTCGAACTTCCTTTATTGATTCGGCTTCCAACATACATCATGTAACAATTGACATACCCCCACAAAGCATGTTACTAAAATCACTAACACAACCAAAGATATGAGTAAATATCCCAGCTTATCCTCACATCCCAGGCTTGAATTTGGTTGAAGTAACCACGCATCTATAGGATTTGTGATAAGATGATATAATATCCAACCTATCAGCGATAATAACCATGCATATGCCACTATCTTTATACCAATTCCTTGGGATTTCATGTGAATATGATGCCAAATCGGTACTATGACACTCATATATTGTTCAAAACTGAGCAACAAACAGGTGGAAAAGTTAATCCACAAGAATAGCCATATACCAGAGCTGGTAAATACGCATACATATGGGTTGACATTGGAAAAACCGAACCCGGCCTTGAGGCAAACGGTCATCAAAACCACACAAATCATTAGAATATTTGAAAGCGCAAGACTACACATTAAAATATTTTTTACTTTTCGAAAACATACGTTTTGTGCAACGATGGCTATAAATGTGCCATTCGAAGCAAATATAAACGCTACTAAAATAATCATAAATAAAATTGAGACAATTTGAAAAATTATGAACATGTTTGTATTTTTCCTAATTAACGCATCTATTTATGAATATAGGCTTTACTTAATCTTTACTCAACAATTTTGATTTGTGTGTTATGTTCATTTCATGCTCTAACTTTGTGAAGAGAAGAAACTGTTAATCCAAACAAAGATGAGTTTATAAACGTTTGTTCATATTACTCTTTGCCTCCTTTTTACATATAGGTTGCTTCGCAGCATTTAACATTTGCTTATTGTATAAACGTTTCGGTTATGAAATGCACTGTTTTAAATTCTTTTATAAGATTGTGTTTAAGATAAATACATGCCTATTTGTTCAAAGTTGTCCATATATCAATGTTATTGTTGTGCTTAATGTGCCTATAAAGAAATTTTGATAATTGCAACTTCAATAAAAACACTTCATTGATAACAATATTTATATAAAATATGCCTGCTACGAACGATGGTTTAGTTTATATAGTAGTGCGGCATTACATAACGACATCAAATGGAGGCAGGCAATGAACATAATGTCGAATTGAAGACAAAACGTTCTCGATTTTACACCATATATGATAGTAATAATATTATCTATTTGTAATCCCTCACAGTAGGTGTGAATAGTAACTCGCCAGGTGCCCTTAATTATAAATAATGTATTTCCTGTTTTTGACATGATTAGATTAAAAGCAGTGTGATCATACCCACAAGGAGGTTTATTAGCTAGAAAGCTATAAATTGGTCATGTGTGGTGTATTGTGTAACGTCCATATTGAATAGGGAAGAGTGGCTTAAGATTACACATAACAATATACAAATGGAGCGAGGGATGTGTGAAAATGAACATTTCGCATTATATATATAGATATTAACTTGGCTTTTTCAATATATATGTATTTAAAAGTTGTTATGAAATAATAATACATTTTAATTTTCACTTTCAAATTTGAATATATATATATGCATTTACATTTCTTTCTTTATCGATAATACATTTTACGTTTGTTTGTAAAACTATACAAGTATGAAATATTTGATTATATTGGAGCAACTATATTGTGTATGATGGTTGAGAACTCCCATGTCCATTAATTAAAAAATAACAATTGATATCAAAGTCATATGATATAAATTAAAAAAGTGTGAATGTGTTTTGAATATTTCAATGATAAATCCTTTCGAAATCAGTTAGTTTTCAAATACAAATACCTATAAAGTTAGACATCTATATTTGATACATATGTAAGCACTGCATTTTGTTGGCAATATAAGACACATTATACATATCATTCCTCTATCGCATATCGATTCTTCAATTTTAGCAAAAAACAAAAATAATTCAAATTTTCAAAGAAAATTTTTGATTTCGTACTTAATAATATTGATATTGAAAAAAAAATATGCAAGGATTAAACTATATGCATGGCGGATTTCGTTCCCATAACAATATTGCTGCCTAAAATGAGAATTGTGTGCGTTGTTTTATTACAAAACATTTTTGAAATATTAAGGCGGACCTCTTATTTCATACGGGCCAAAATACCTTTGCCAGAAGTTTTTTTGCCATATTCTAAGTCGCTTGAATCACAAAACAATATGGTAAAAAAAATATTAAAAGTTACGTTCACAAAATCATGTTCTTTGGGAAAGTTCTTAACAACACAGTACATTACACAACAAATTTGTAAAAGAATATTGCAACAAGCTAGTTATCAAGAAAAAAAGATAAAAATATATTTTATAAGGTCTATTACATGGGCCAACCATTTACAAAGCACTTAAAACGTATGACAGTAGCATTTCACAGACCCGGTGTTGGGCATTTCACGGCTCATTCACATTACCTTGTGAATATTTTAAATATTAATTGGACCAGCAATACTAATGGTTAAAATATTCGTTTATTGCATCGGAATGGAAAATGGAGCAGCGCTCTAGCTCAAGCTCTGCTAAGGGCCAACAACGTGAACTTTAGCCAGCCATAAGTTAAACTGAAAAGCCACGCGACTTAAAATGTCACCAAAACCTGCATTAAGACCCTTGAATTATTATACAACTTCCTTATATGTTTGTCTGTTTGATTTCAATTTATCTTTTTTTAAATACAGGGGCTACATGACAAAATTGGTTTAAAGTCCTATTTGCATTTTGATTACGACAACGCCCTAAATTAAATAAAAAAAAATCAAAAGTGCGCACTAAGTTTCGCAACTTGCTTTCAACAATTGAATATTAAAGTCCGCAATGAAAACAGTTAATTATTCAATTGATGATTGTAAGACTTTAACATTGTTTTCAAACTTGGTTGAATGTTCTGCTTAAACTACCGGAACAAAACCTAATTTAAAGGTATAATTAATTACGGGAATATTGCAGCTTCAAAATTATTGAGGTGAGAACTGCATTAATGTTATTTATTTAGAAAGGATTATTTGACTTTTGAAACAATGAGGTGTATGTCATCTTTACTTTTATTAGAAATTGGTGTAAATAAAGAATAAAACTAATCAGAGAAAATAGACCTATTCAAATATAAATAAAAGAATCAATTTAATTGATCAGAAATCGATATGATGATCAGAAAATTTATTTATGTGAAACAGATCAAGATTTTTATAATAGAAATATCAATATCATTACCTTAAAAAATGGAAGGTCAATCAATAAATTGCTTAAACAATCATTTTGTTGATCAATCTATAATCCAAGTTTTTGATACTTAATTGATAATAATATTGCTAAAAAACTCAATTATATTGATTAGGAAATCAGTGAAATTGAAAAGAAAATAATTCCGTTTACCAATATAAAACCCAGATCATTTATCAGAAAATGCATTCAATTGATAAATAAGATAAGAAACAATAAAGTCGATAAATGTTACATCAATACATTTTTTATCTAAATCAATATAATAAATCAATAAATCAATATGATTGATCAGAAACCCAATCAACCATGGCAAGTGGTCGTCGCTCAAACGAATCAAATGTGGTCGCGGGTGCAGTGTCGGGAAGTTGCGCTGTTGTGTTTCTCTGTCTGTTTATCGTCATTGGAATTCCAATGTTTATCGCATCCATGGTGCTGTTTTCAATTGCAAATGGGGATTATGATGACTCCAGATACCATAAGTATGTGATTATTTTTTTGCCTTTAATTAATCGTCAGTTGCATAAAAATGTTTAGTGTCTTTTCTTTTACATCAATAATTATAATACTCAACATGCTAGTTGTGTTTCAATTTGGACATAAATGAGTATAATATCGTTTTTAAAAATTAGTAGTATTTTTGAATTGTCATCCATTCCCATATGAAGCTGATGTATAGCTTATGCATAGCTGAGTTTATGATTACAATCCGGGGTCAATCCGAAATAATTTGAAGCGATAATGCAAACAAAAAATCAAGCCGAAGGGAGGCACACTAATATGCGTGGTTGTAGTTTTTTTGGTTCTAGGGGCAAAAGCCCTCCCGGCGAAAAGCTCCCCCGGTGGAAAGCCCTCATATTTTTGCAAGGGAGGCGAAAAACCCTCCCGGCGAAAAAACCCTCCCGGCGGAGAAACCCTCCCTTCTTTTTATTATATATTTTAGAATATTATGTTTTTCCACACTACTTACACTTTTTCTTATTTTGTATATATTCAATTACTCAAAAATGATAAAATTCAAGGTCAGTGTTCAAGGGCAATCGTTGCATTGGTCCGCTATTCCCTTATCCCTGATCCCCATGTTATCCTTTGTTGATAAAGGTCACAGAGAAACCACTGTCCTTCGTTATGAATGGTCCGCTCAGAATGGGATTAACGTAATCCATGAATCCCACTCTGTGTTATACACCCGACAAGCATATCAATATATTATATAGTCTACTATATGCATTATATATCATTCATCAGTACCTAAACAAATCTTTGCAAAAATGGGAGGGCTTTCCATCGAGAGGGCTTTTCGTCGGGTGGGCTTTTCGCCTACCTTGCTAAAATGGGAGGGCTTTGTGCCGGGATGGCTTTTTGCTGTGAGGGCTTTTGACAGTTTACCAGTTTTTGTATTTGAGCTAAAGGAAAGGGGCTGGATGCGGGTATGTAGTACTAGTACCGCGCCTTGAAATGATTTACCTAAAATTTGATTTTGACAGTTACAAAGACTGCGATTTCGCATCACAAGAAAACCAGCGTTATTCCTACGATTCCCATCCCTGTGAGTACAGTCGTGAAACCATTGAAGCGTGGGAAGACGCCAAAGACCGCATGCGCATAGTAGCGATTGTGCTTCTGGTTATATGTCTACTGTTCCTGTTGGCTGCATTGGTACTCGGGATACTGATGTGTTATCAATGTTCTAAGGGTACACAAGGTAAGCTATCAATGTTTTAAGGGTACACAAGGTAAGCTATCAATGTTCTAAGGGTACAAAAGGTAAGCTATCAATGTTCTAAGGGTGCAAAAGGTAAGAAGGCGTTGATTTAGAGGATCATATTATATGGACCAAATGCAAATAATCGCTATTGTGCTTCTGGTAATATGTCTACTGTTCCTGCTGGCTGTTATGGTGCTGGGGATATTGATGTGTTATCAATGCTCAAAGGGTACACAAGGTAAAGAATGCATTGTGTTCATCATGATAGTTGCTATTCAGCAGATCCCAACTAGCATTTAAATTTATAGCTATAGTGCTTTTCGTTATTTAAATTCTCATTTGTCTATTCTTCCTCTTGGCTGCTATGGTACTGGGAATACTGATGTGCTATCAATGCTCTACGGGTTTACAAGGTAAGGAACACACAACCATCTATTCCTAATACATGTATATAGTAATAATGGTTTGTCGTATGCGCATATTAGTCATTGTACTTCTTGTCTTAAGTCTATTTTTCCTGCTTAGGATGCGTATCTGCTATCAATTCTCTTAGGGTCAATCAAGTAAGAAACACTTCAGGAAAGGAACTTTGTTTAGCAGAAGGTGTTCTCCATGCAACAGATATTTTCTGAAATCTGAATTCATGGGATGCATTGATTGTTTTAAAACAAAAGTGTTATTCCCATTTTAGGTACAGTACATGGAACAACATCACAACCTGCAGTTATCTATTCTGATTCGTCGGCTGCCTATGTACCTCCTCAACAAAATTATCCAATGCAGAGCTACCCGCAACAGGTATATTTGTATGTAAAATGGGTTTTATTATAAGAGGCTTTTATTTTGTTGCTTTTATTAGTGTAAAGTTGTTTTTCCCGAAGGGGCCTGGCCGCATTGGAAGCTTTTCGTGTTTTCCCCTAACCAACCCGTCTTCCTAGTCGATGTTTGTGTTTCCCATAAGAAATACAAGAAAAACAGGGTTCGTTAGGGGAAAAAAACAAGAAAAGGGTTCAAATATTGACAGGCCCTTATAGGTAAGTCTAAAGATAAGATATATGATACATGTTTCAGCAAATGCACGACATATTTCAGGTAGTTTACGGCAACTGTGTTATGACTCATTATATACATGTATTATAAACTCTTCTTATAATTTAATTAAGCATGTTAAACGCACCATTAAATGGAAGACTACTACATTTATGTTGCTTCCATAATGCCAGGATTACCTTAAAATATATGTTTACTGTGCAACAACACATATTTGAGAGAATATAGCATTATAATTTTCTTATAGGAGTCCGTTAATGAATCCATGGTTATAATCATCTTGAAAAATATACAAATAAACATTTTAATTTATTGGGAATATGACCTGGTCATCATGTCGATCCGCTTTACCTCAAATTTCGAAATAAAACAACAATCACAAATATCAGCAACGCAATACAGGGAAATATGTTAAAATATTGCGCAACTGCAATAGATTGATTTACAGTTAGGGCATGCATGTTGAAATAAGGGTGTTTCATAGTTTATCTGTAAACAGTAAGGTGGATTTAGGGAACACATGGAAACATTGGCGTGTTAAAAAGCAAATGATACCGCCCTCTTTTTACCAATGTTTGTACTATACAGGCGCGGATTAAGAGGGGGCGCACCCAGCGCACGCCCCTATGTTCTCTCTTATATGTAAGACAAAAAAAAAATAAATTGCGCCCCCGGTTCAGCCTTATAATTTATACTGTTGAGCCCCCGGGTTCAATATTTTATTGATCCGCGCCTGCTATATAAATTTTTAAATATATGTTGTCATATTTTCGTATTTCCATGTTTTACAGCAAAAACAAGCATATCAGCCGTCGTCGTATGAAAAGAGAGCCATATCTCCACAACCAGTGCTACCCAACTGGAAACATGATCACTACCGTGACAGATATTATTGACATTGGGGATAATACAATGCTACAGTATATCACATATCGACTCGGGTATTACTATTGGACCCTACGTATGTTCTAGAATGTGTCCCTTTTAGCAGTAGCATTAAGAACTAAGATTGGTAATATAAAATGAGTCGACCTTAAGATTGTAATTTTATATTCTGACACTTAACCGTGTGGAATTTGTTCTGTTGCTATTTATGCATATAGTTAAATGTAACATGGTGTATACCCAGGAATTGTCTTTTTAAACGTAGGTTCATAAAAGGGAATTAAATCCCTGTTGCGGATCCAAGCAATATGCATCCAACCAGCGGTATCTTTACATTTATAAATATAGTTAGACATATATGTATATTTACAAATTGTTGATATAATGCCTATACATGTATGTGTTCCAAATAGATGTCTATAAAACAGTTATTTCCTCTGTTTAATCAACAAGGAATACGTGCGCATATCCATGCAAAATCAGTCTTGCATTATCGTTCTCCTTATTGCATCATATTATTATCTTCAATGAAACGCATTCATGTATTAATTATGTATATCATACGAGGAAGTAGTAATAGTATGCAATAAACTTGTTATTTTTTATGTATAATTGTTAATATGTTAATGTATGAAAAGATAAGATTTATGCAAATGGGTATTTAATTTCAAATTTGTGAAAATGCATTTTCATATTCAATAAAAATGGATTTCTATACTAAAACATGCATTTCTATACTCAATAATTTACTATTGATCACTGATAAAAAGGTAACTTTAAATCCATAGAGCAGTAAAACTGGTGATTTTATATAGCATGTATTATGTGAGGCACCAGTATTTAAAGTATGAATATGGATATTATTACACCTATCTTTCTCATAAATACCTTGACAACATGTTAAGACAATTACCATGCTACAAATTGTAAATAATTAAGGTTTTGACATGCAAACGTTGCAGGAAATACATTTATATCGCCTTGTGTATGTCAAAACCCAAGTAGATTATATACGGATTTTTCTATGTTAATATTTCTATTGCACAATAACTGTTTGAATGTAACATTTTTACCGTTCATCAGTTTATATTATTGCTTATTACATGCATGTTGTTGAATAACGGTTTCCTAACAGTCAGATATTTTTCTTTAATATTAGCAGATGTCAAAAATGAGTAGAATCAGCTATTGCTGTTCCTATAAGGGCACAGTATGGATATTCATTTTAGTAATTATCCCTTCATTCCTGGCGTCAATGGCTTTGTTTACCTTGGTACATGGTAGCTTAGAGGAAAATGAGTTTTCACCAACGTAAGTAATATCATTTGTTCAATTACATGTAAATGACACTTGTGTTTTAGAAACTATTAAAGAATAATTCGATTGTTCGTTTTTTTGTTCGCATTGTATGTTTCAAATGAATGTTTATTTAATATTTTTTCCGTTGTTTTAATGATTCTTTTTTTTTTTGGTATTTCAGATATGACCACTGTTCCTGGTCGAAATGGTTCAAGGGAAGACTTGATCAACAAAGCCAGATGGATTCTATTGATCGCAGGTGGTGTGAAATCGGATTTGAACTATGGGAAGAATGGATGGAGATTCGAAATCTGTTTCAAACTGCAGCCGTATGTCTCTTGCTGTTTGCTGGGTCGATTTCAGCTATATGTTTTTACTCTATAAATGTTCGTTACAAATGTCATAACAGTTGAATGAAAACAAACTATTTGAACTTTAGGAGGAATAGTTCGATATACGGGTCCTATTTAAAATAGCAACCATGGCTTTTTGTTGTTTGCAGGGTCGATTTCTGCTATTTGTTTATGCTGTATCCATGTACAAATGTCATCAAACCTGATCTTCAATTACTGTGATTTTTATATAGAATATATACACATGTGTTCAGCTAAACCCGTCAAAAAAAAGAAACCGATATTTTTTTTTAAATATATTTTTTTCAATTGTCTCTATTGGTACAACAATGACATTTTGCATAGGTTTAGTCCGTCCATTTGGTTACATGAATGTAAAAATTGAGTATTATTGTTGCATTAAAAACGCCCAAAATGTGTAAAGTAAATTCCGTGCAGAAACAATGGACATTCCCGTTTTGTGTCTTAGATCCATCAAACTAAATTTTCATCTTCGATCTTTTGACGAAAAAGTAATTTTAACTGTTATTTATTAGTAAACTTAACAATTATTGGTCATATTCGCTAATGTTAAATGCGCCATCCACCTGGTTTTCGATGAAATCGTTCTGACGGCTGCTTGTTAAACTCCTTATTTCTCTGCAATATGATTAAATT
>LQRL01046285.1:9016-22827 GCA_001703475.1 Hydroides elegans | reverse complement strand
AAGTGCACCCAGGGCGGAAAACCACATGAAAGATATCGTGAATAAAACGAATACTCCCTCTCTGAAATATGAAAAGGCATCTTACAAAAATATTCAAAGTACCACATGTATGTAGGCATTTTGAATAAAATATGTTTAATATATTAAATTGAGCCTTATAAGCCACGATTTCATCTTGATGCAACGAGGCAACAATGCAAAAGTGAAGTACGCAAACGATACTCACGGGTCCTCTGGAATGGGAATAATTTCAGTACCATTCGGACAATTATGCACAGTGGTATTTAGATGACTTGCATGTGGATTCGTTATTGAATCACCCAAGATCACCACCATATTAAAAGCAAAGCCAAACCATCCTCCAGCGAGAGCTCCCTAAAAATTTTGGATAAATCATGGTTGTCATTATGAATTCGTGAATGTTCAAAAGGAATTTTCAAAAGCACATGAATCTTGCTTGTTACAACAGTATTCCATTCACCAACTTACTCTTGTTCAATATAATCCATGGGATGGCAATGGGCTTACAATATTGGCGATGGGTAATATACAAGTGGTATAAAATATCCCAGAATTGAGCAGGTAGAATATGGACAACTTACCCACTTATTGGACCATGGGAACCATGAACCTAGTACAAACATTCCGAGCAGTGGACCTGCAACACCACTGACAAAACTCTGTGAGATCTGAAAAATACCATTAAAATATAAGGGCGGCTACTTAGAATTTGAAATTTGATTGCCATTACGAATTTATATTTTATATAATAAAGCATATCACACTACCTATAAATATAATTAAAAGTAGTACTGAATGAAATCAAATATTACGTTTGGAAAATAAAACAAAACAGTTTTATTAGATATCAAAATCAATTTACCTGCATAACGTTTCCAGGCATATTACCGACAAAGAAAGCGAACAAAATAGCAATACAACCATAGCCAGCAGAAAGCAGTTTTGTGATGAGCGCCTTTTTCCATTCGGGCAAATAATAGAATTTCCATTCCATCATGTCTTTCCAAGTGACCGCAGAGAGGGAATTCATCGAAGAGGAGACAGAACTGGGATTAAAATAAACTTTAAAGATGGGAGGCGGGTACCACTTTTGAAAACAGAACCATACATTCCGCCTTTAAGATAATGTTTTTTTTTCTGGTTACTTTGTTGTCTCTCTAGATTACTTACAATACATACAGTAAAATATTTAATATTGAAAAAGCGTTAAGCTTCTAAAACATATGGTAATTACCTCAAGCATCCACTAAAGAGCACGGCCACAAATAAACCGGGCAGTCCTGGAGCTTTCAACACATCAACGATGAAATAGGGAAGAAGCTATAATAAAAAAAAATGAAAACAGTTTTTAAAATAATCAAACACAATAGAGAGAATGATTTTATTTTATTGTTATAATCAAATATCAGAGAAGGTAAACAACATTATTTCACAATAATGAAAAAAAATGTTATCATATACAATCTTAATTAATCAGGCCAAATGCACAAGCACCCAAGTACGGATCTTCATGTCTTAAGACCATTGTCTACAAGTGTATGAACCAGACACTTATTTGATAAAGCATCAACGAGAGGACTCTTTAATAATATCTAGATTAGATTTAATTATATCCTACCTGGTTCGAGTTGTCAATTTCACCGCTTCTCAACGGGTCACACCCAAGATCCCAATAGTAAGCGAATACAGTAAGTCCCACTAAACACGTGAGGGTATAGACGATCAACATGAAAGGAATGTTGAGCCACACTGACCTACAAAAAATATTTTGATTTCATTAATTTATTTCAAAACATATTTGTATTTAAAGGTTGCCACGCTACAAATGATGGTCCTATTCTAATTTTTCGTAATGCATGGAAGACAGTAATTGGCTAATATTCGCCTTGATATGATAGTTTATTGGGTGTTTCTCTTATCATAGTTTAACACTGATTCTAAAGGGTCTTATGCTCCTCATTGCTGCTTAGAAAATGATAGACCTACAATTTTATTCAAATAAGCATTTATGTTTTTTATATATTTTTTACGGAATATATCACTTACGTTACTGCTTGCTTCTTGGTCGGTAACGCACAGTAACGCTGCACACTGGTCTGTCCAGTTCCCGTAGTTTGCAACGAAGACACAGCCCGACCCACGATTACGGACCAGAAGGTCATTCGGATGGTTGGGTCGAGACTCCAGTTGATCTCGGTTCTTCCGGCCTCTTGGGCGATGTCGAAAACGCGCGTGAAACCACCGAGTTCGATGGCGCCCTGTATGTGAATGTGTTGTCAATGGTATATGTTACTTTTATGATCCCTTATTTGGTTGAGTAAATGGAATAGTGAAACGAATAGTTTAAATGATCATGATTAACAATTCGATATTGATTTTAAATAAAAAGAGTAACTAATTTGATCCTTAATTATTACAGTTTTTGATTCAATTGAAAGTGCTGAATACATGTAATAACATTTGGATTGGCTTATGTTTCTCATGTTTTCTCGCCAAGATAGTTTACTATTCAAATGAGGATAACATTTTATTACTACTTACAACAATCATGACAGCCAAAAGACCACCGAACAAAACCAATCCTTGAAACACATCGGTCCAAACCACAGCTTTCATACCGCCCTGTAAAACACCGGATAGATTATGATAGCGAATTGTTTATGGCAATTCTATATCAAAGAAAATATTCGTCAAAGAAACGTTCGTTAAGTCAAAATATTACTTATTATTACATCGCAGATATAAGTTTTTATATGATTTTGAAGAACAGTCAAACAAAATCGCATGACCACAACCCCAAGAGATCGCGAGATGAGGTACATATATACATGTACAAGTATATTTACATAGAAGTAAATTCGACATTTCATAAAATTGAACACATTTTTATTTTGAATCAGTAGACTCTACCAGAAAATATCTAAAATCTTAGCTTACTATGGATGTATAGATGGTTCCGACGATACCCGTTGCTACAACAGCTGCCCATGTTGGAATAGGGGTAACTGCAACGCGGATTTAAAAATTGGCGACAGTTTGTTTGGCAAATTGAACATTCATCATATCGTGATGAAGGGTTTGTTTAAATCGAATTCTAGTTATATGGATGTAGTTGATAGAAATTGGTTGCTCATCGATAAACACACATAAAAACACAGTTGCTAATTAAAATAGTTCTTTATTCATTTAATAAAATTGCAAAAAAAAATACATACCCAATCTAAATCTCAAATCTTGCATTTTTACAAATAATAATATGTACATGTATATCTCACCTGAGTCTAAGGCGGTTGCGGGAGAGTACATTGCGATACCCATGTACATAACCTATAGAATGAACCGAATAATAAATGTATTTAATATTGTCCTTTAAAAACTATACATATCTTATTAGACGTTAAACAATAAATTATGTTATGATAGCTCGAGTTCTGTCTTGAACCTTGATACATGTATATGCTAGTAAATCTCCTTAATGGCACAGTTGAGGATCCAGAAGAATCGGTATAATAATTGTTATATTACTGCTATAATAAATATCACAGCAAATGGGGGTGAATTATTTTGTTAACATATATATATTAATATAAATACTTAAGGACAAAAGTTCTGCACCATCAAAAGTAAAAATTCATATAAATTCTAGTAATGGGTGGATTTTGATTAAATTTTCACATAAAATGGATAGATATGTTTACATTATCGTCGCAAAATGGCATGTTCCTGATATAGATATTTTTGTCACAAATAGACACAATATCACACACTTTTGCATTTTCCGATTTCCTGTTTCTAAACCTTTACTAACTCATGGCTGCTTGTAGCTGGTATGGGTACCCATTACGTCGACAAGTGAGCATAAACGTCTTGGAATGGACGTGATCAGTCTGGTGACGTGATAATGAGGTGTGCGAACCATCAATCTTCTGCATGCAGGGGTTATGATATCGCTCTCCCGGTCTTCGGTAGACCCACTGTCGTGCGTCATTTTGGTGCAATAAAATGTGGGGGTCGTCTCTCAACACGGCATCGTTTCAGTTTCTATTAGCCTATGCTGCTCCTGTGTGGTTTTGGGCCCATTGGAGCTTTAAGCGCTGGCTTTGGTTATCACGTACGGGATCAACGAAGGCTCTTCGTAGCCATATCTTAGTTTTCGCGCAAACGTTGTTAAACCATTTTGGCGCTTATCCTCGGATGGTGCCGACAATGAATTGTTCTTGCTGTCTGTACCAGACTTCGAAACCTATTTTGAATGTGTGTGAGGCCAATTTCGCGATCCTGATAGGGTGGCGTTGCTCGCAGCCCACCAGAATATGGGCAATCGCCGGTCCATCTGGTTTCTTCCAAACTTGTCACGAGACGTTAAACTAATGTTCCATGGAGGTTAAAATGCCTTACAACAACGTTGTGTGGGGCTCCACCCATAAACATACCTTTAGCTCGCTCCCTTTCGATCTCGGAAAATTGTGGCATCTTTAAACTTATGTCGCCACCCAATTTTCTTCTTTACTTGACCTTCCCCATTGTTATACTATACATCGACTTAAATTTCGCCACCATAGACAAAGTGAATATGACCACAGGGCCCTGAGTAGTATATATCACATTTGATCGAGTATTGACACTTTAAATAAGAGTATTGACATATCAATAAACATTATGGTTGGTAACACACTGTTTAATAAACTTGTCAAATTTCAGAAAAATCGAGCTGAAATAAATAGATTTATTAAAAATATAATAAATGAATAAATGGTGCATCTTTTTTGTCCTTAAGTATATGTTAATATAGTTTTAAATGTAAAAGGGTTAATACACACCTGTGATATCATGAGAAGTATGGTCCCAGTCAGTTTGACTGCTCGCGAATTAAAGCGCATCTCAAGATACTGTAAATTAATGTTAATTGATTATTTTTCTTAACATAACTTACTAAACAAAATAGTTTTTTTATAGCTTAGAATGTTAATCAATATATTTCTTCGACATATCACGTATCATTTCAAAATCGTATACACCAACTTAATCTTTTAAAATTCATACCGCGTAAATTCGAAAGCCTACCTCAAATGAAGACGTAATGTTCAACGGAAAGAAAAGCGGCACAAAAATAAGCCCCGACAGGAAATACGCTATGGAACTCCCAAACATCGCCAGCCATTGATGTATACCATGCAGATACATTTCCGCCGTGTTACCCAGCACCATAATGGCCGAAATATACGACATAAACATTGACATGGCAACGGGTAGCGTTCCTAAGGCGCGGTTACCCATGAGGTAGCTTTGCGTTGAACGTTGCTTGTCCCCGGACAACGCTGACCAAACGCCAATACCCAAAGCGACGACCAGGGTAAGGGTGAACAATACGTAGTCATACCACATGAATTCTCCATTTTCGTAGGGTTCGTAAGTGACGGGCTTTGCAGCCGTTTTGTAATAGTCAAAGTTTAGTGATTCTTCCATTGTTGCTTGTTATGTAATTTAGATGGGTTTTTAGTTATTTATGTATCCTAGATATTTTTTATTCCAAAATTTCCTAACGATATTTTAAATTATTATTTTTCTGTTTTGAACTTCTAATTGACATAAAAAGTTAAATTTGTTATTAGATTATTATTTGTTCTGTGGTTATGTTAAATTTTGATTTTTAATTTTAATTTTTGATTGTCACAATAAGTTAATGATCCCATCTGAGTTGATCTGGACCACAACACTTACTGCTTGCAAGAAACCTTCCTACTTACTTTTTTATAGCACCTTTCAGACACGCTTAATGGGTCATTTGTTAAATATTGTCTTTTTTTCAACTGTGTGTTTCATTTTCTCTATTTATTTTATAAATATTGAACAGGTTTATGAAACTCTTTTTTAACTGAATGTTTGATTATTAATTAAAACTATGAAATATATTTAGTATAGGTATATTGATACATTATGTACAATTTCTTTGATTTTATGTCGAAATTTTCGTTTGTTTTTGAGATAATGTGGTAAATGGGTTTTAACGTTTGAATATTTTGAACCTGATTACTTAGCATGAATCAACAAAAATACTTGCGATTCCATCTGTTGTTCAACCTGGCCAACCTAGTTAACAGAGAAATTTTGAGCTTTTTTATACAATTTTGGACAAAAATAACCATACACTTGACCCTTATGCTTCATAGACCTTAAGCTTCTTTATACCATTGGTACACCTGGTTTATATATGGATCCGCGCCTGGGGTAAAAAGACCCGCAATGAATCTGTGTTTTCGTGTTTTCGTGTTTTCGTTATTGTAAAGCACCCTGAGCTTCAATTCAATCAATTTAACACATGAGTGTTCATACATTCATTTAATATTTATTGTTGGGTGTATTCAAAGTCAATTTTTAATAAGATTAATCATTTTGCATAGCTGCATCAAAGATTCTGATAATTGCGATAAGTATGGAGTCTTAAAATGGGAGCATAACATTTACAACTTCAAGCAATGCTATCACTCAATTGATGCTGATCCAATATCATCATATTATTAATCAATTAATTATGCATATTGTGTGGAGGTGGCGTCTTTTTACTAGACTAAAAACTTCCTATGATATATATAGCCCTGTTATCTCTGATGGTCCAATATTGTCGAATTATCAACTTAAGAAATATCTTCCTACGCATCCATCGCAAATTTATATAGACGTCTATTTAGATATACTAATTATTTAATAGACACTTTTTTGATGAGCAACTTGGATGTGTAAATGCCTAATTGGCATTATTTCATTAACTAAGAGTTTTAAAAATTTTAAAAGTCGTTACACAGAAGTACAAGTATAACTATTGCTTTCTTCTGCCTAACTGCCCGAAAAAAAAATGGAATACTTTCTTGGCTTGAATGTATAATTCTCATATATAAATATATTTTCTCAATGAGCCAAACAGTTACATAAAGAGTGTGGGTTATACAATTACTATGCGCATTATTAAAAACCACGTTCTCAAATACAAGGAATGCGGCTTACTGACCAGTGCGGACAATGCACCGTATTGTACCTATCTTTGAGATGGTCAATATTGATATGTTAGCTTGATGTAAAATCAATTAGAATTCTAGGAATAAACAGGCACGGATCCAGAAAAAGTATGGGGGCGCCACTGGTATAATCTATCAGACCCAACGGGGTGGAGATAGTTTTTGGTATAACGTAGAGTCTATGATAGCCAACTGGTTATCTGTGTATGTTTTATATATCTTTTGGACATTGCTATTTAATGGTTGGTAAATGTTTGATAGTTATGTAAATAAACGCAGGACGCATCCCTTTTATAACATTGACTTGGCAATGTATTTATCAATATAAGTTGCAAAAATGAAATACAGATTGAATTCAGCATAACCTATCTAACTATGAAATACAAATGACCGATTGTCCTTATTATCACTTTCGATGAGCATCCGCGACATTTTCTACTCGTAGATATCAGTTAATGAGGTCTCGGTCAATGATGAACATGTTAACATACTGTAGCAACCACTATCACATGTCCTTAAAGTGATATGAACATATTTTCTCAATTAGTGTATGTCGATGAAATATTGTTAATATGGATTCCTGATACGATAAAAGGTCATAGACTCCATTTGTTATATATTTACATACAGTGGGTTTAAATAAATATTGTATGATAGCATGCAAACTAATATCAAAGCTTAATATGCATCATGATGTAAAATCCATGATGCACCACTGTTCTGGTAAATCATTTTAAAAATGGCTATAGATTCAATTATGGTAATCATACCGCCCCTAACATTTTAACCAATGCATTACTTCCAGTCTTGTCCATTCTACAGATTCCAAATAGTATTTTTTAAATTATGATCTGTCTCATAACGAATGTCTAAACTCGTGTTTATTACATTCTACAAGAATACAATGTCTCCATATTTTGTCCAACGGCCACCCTTTGACACTGTCGTTGTTCAATCCCTGTTGGTTCGGGAGGATCTTCTTTCCATTCAGAATATGTGAAGCGACAAAGACGCGACGCTGCGTCATACGTAAACCCGTGACATTCGTAGTCTTTAGTAGCAGCGCAGTGGGTCGTACACTGGCGGACGTTATTTGCAGCCATCCATTTTTCTACATCTGTATAAAAATAAAATTGTAGGCTATGTATAATATATTTGTAGACTCTAGTTTGTTATAGACTTCTACGAAAATATATTTGCGAATCAATTATATTTGTCCGCTTTGCATGGACGTCTGGAATATTATTTTAAAACATCTGTTTTCGGTCTCAGTCAATTTTCGGTTGAACAAAAAAACATGATTTGTCAACTATAGACTCTACTCTATCATGTTCCATGTTAGCATGTATAAATATCTATAACATCAAATAACTGAATTACACATTTTCTTAATATGCATTTTTTTACTTGTAGCAATGAAACAAACTATCTTACATGGACACAGGGTTTCAGCAGCCTCAAGAATGCTATTTCCAGAAAAGATATACGGACTGGTACAGATGACATCCTCAAGCCACAATGCATCCATATACGATTCCCCATAAAGTCCTTCTGAAAGTTCCTTCATCCATTGTACATCACATCCACAACCGATTTCATTATTCCTTATGTCAAAAACGCTTAGCGAACCATCAATTATTAACGACGTCAAATTTGCGAATCTCTGGTTTTCACTCAGGGATCCAGACAAGTGAATTTGACGCAGATTTTGGTAGTTCAGCAATTGCTCAATATCGAATGGATCCAAATTGATATTGTTGAGTCCGATGTAGGTAAGTGTTTGGTTGCTATTGCTCAGATTTGGAAATTCGGTCATATTCGTATCGAACGCTTGGAATTTGGTTAAAGATGAAAAGTTTTTGAAGAACGAAGACGGGAGGTTCAGGTTTTCATTGTGCTGAAGACCAAGAACAGTAATATGACCATGTAAGCTTGTGAAAGCTTGGTCGCTGATTGAATAAAGCCCGCAGTCTCGAAGCGTTAATGTTTCAAGACGAATTAACGTTGCAAATACGTCTACGTCGATAGATCTTATAGTATTACCATCGAGATCGATTTCATATATGATATTTGTCGTGGGTATTACTCTAAAATCCGGTATTTCAACGAGACGACAGGATGAAATACCAAGGAATGTCAATTGAGTTGCATTTTGTAGAAAAGCCACATTGATGCTTTCAACACTAAACCAAGAATCGCAACGCAAACGAAAATTAACCGCTTCTCTGGTGAGCAAGTCGAAAGCAACATAATCCATTTGGTTTACTTCCATGTTAATCTCATCTACGTGCGGTAAACTGGTCGCTTTTTCGAAATTCGTTATACCCGTCGATTGTTGATGGTCGATCTCGAATGAAACTAGGGTATTGGCTATGCACTCGAGATCAGGATAATCGGTTAGATATAAACCGGACAAGTTTAAATCGGTTAGGTTTGTACCGCAAAATACATTATCGTGAATTGTATGGATGAGATTATCGCGTATATTTAACTCGTCCAGTGCGGGTGCGGTTGAAAATTGGAAACTGAATAATTCTGTTATTTGGTTTTCTTTTAGATTTAGATATATCAATCGATTTAGGCCAATAAATGACGAGTTGAGGTTTTCAATCAGATTTCGTTGTAAGTGCAATTCTTCTAGTGTGTCTCCTATGCATGATAAATCTGGAATATTCTGTAATGAAAAATATTTATACGAGCTTGGCTTTGCATGTAAACTGAACATCACTTTAAAAATATTTCGAAGAATTTTGTAAAACATTTTCGACTTATTTTTTTTTATTATGAGGATATACTCGCTAAAATATTTGTAAAGAGTTTATTAAGAAAATTTACTAGTGATGAAATGTTTTTTTGTTTGTTTTGTTTTGTTTTTTTGAATTGGCCAAACAGTTAAACAGAGACAATGTTAACACATTGTGTAAACAAGCTCTTTCATGATGTATTAAAGAATGTTGAAAAACAAAGTAATGTTAAATAAAATAAACTGTATAACCTGTTATACAGAACTGCATAACGAATTATTATACATTTATCATTGTTACACTTTAAACTTTACATGTACATATTATTTGCTAGAAAAATGAATGCAATATACCTGAATGGAATTTACTGAAAGGTCCAACTCTCTAATAGATGTATTGCAAAAGGATGAGTCGTCTATCTCGACTACATTGTTTCTGGATAAATCCAGAATCTCTAGTGCAGTCAGTCCATTTAATTCCAAGCTGATATTTGTAATGTCATTTACTCTTAATTTCAGTTGTTGCAAACTCATTGATATTGCCTAAACAAAAATAAAGAAACATTAATAATAAGTAAATTTAAAGTTAGAAATATAACCAAAAGAAAAGTAGACTTTGCAACTAAAATATATCATGTATCACGCTTGCAATCAGAAGAAAGGAGGCCTGGTCATATGGAAAGTCGTTTTAGTGTGTTTCCTTAACAAACCCTTATTTTCAATGTATCTATTAGGGCTTTGACACATCGGTAGTTTTTATGAATCTTTTCTCCAAAACAAATCGTGTTCTCGATGTATTCCTAATGAAAAATGTACAAAACACACATAAAAAAAAGAAAAAAAACTTTCCGTGTGACCAAGACCTCATGGCAAACGTACTCGTGTCGCTAGACCCTTATCATTTTAAAACATAATATTGTCTTATTTCAATAATGCCAATAGCATTTATCTCCATGTAATAATAAATAGTTAGTATAAACTTGTGGATAGTCCTATTTTTTTTTTTCAAAAAAAAATATGATGCATGTACCAAAACCCTTTTCAACTGTCTACCTACCATGAGATCAGGAATATTTTCAAACGCATTGTTCTGCAAGCGAAGAACTTGCAGCGATGTATTTGAAAATACATCCGGACTGATCCACGAAATATCGCCATTAGTTAAATATAAAATCTCCATGTTTTCGAAGCGACTAAATGACTGGCTCGATAAAACCGACATATTGTGAGGACTCAATGTAATTGTTTCACATTCAATTGGAATATCACCAGGAACTGATGAAATTGTGAGGTTACTTGAAGCCCCTCTGGAGCATTGGTCATTTGATTCTACATACTGAATAATTAAAATAATTATCATATTTATTTGTGTCAACCTCATCATGCTTTATTGTCTTTGGAAAATCCTAACTGCCAAGATGAATTGTAAAATAATTTAATCTAGCTTAATGTATCAACAAATTTATATCCAGATTTCGCTTATGTGTGATAACAAGAAGACATACTATATGCTTCGTGTCATTGCAACATGTGTGGAACGTTTTCTTGTTTAAAATAAGACCCACTTTTATACCAAAGGTCGGCGGGCGCCCGAAGGGTCACTTTACATAATGATCAATAAAATGTCCATAGCACAACATGTGCGTGCGTCTTTCACTTTTTTATTAAGATTTAGCAAAATATTTGCTTTCAGTTAATGATATTAAACTAATGAAACATAAGAAGAGCAAGGAAGTAAGCTGTTATCCGTGGTCAAAATTAAATTTCCGGAATGGATTGGTGAATCAATATGACCCTATTAAGCTTGGAAAATGACGTGCATAAACATCCGTTAACTGTTTGGGGAAGGCTATACTTCCTTTGTTTTATGGGTTAGAATTCCAAAAGACAATGCAATCATCAACATTCACGACAGTCCTCATCAAAAGTTACAAATAATGACCCCGTTTGATTGGATATTGGTGTTTAGTGTCATGGGATAGGCTCGCGAATGACCCAAAACAATTTGACTTATTATGAACTTATATTCGGAAGCTGCGTAATAATGCACTTTATAAAACAATCAATTCACCAGCAGTTACGACAGTCCCGATCAACAATTACAATTTACAATACCCGCTGACCAAACCCGAAACCCCCATCCCCCACATACATCCCCACCACCCTCACCACCCAGCAACCACGTAAAAAATATAATCTGGTGTGATTTGAGCTAGTTTGGTGCTGAATAAAATGCGTTTGACAAGATATTAAAGTGTATTTGGTTCAACATGATAAACATTAATTGAATAATTAGGTATTAGAATTCTTGATTAAATCAATAGATAGTTTCAAATAAACATTATTCACGCAACTATACACTTTTCAGAAAACAAATATTATTATTTATGATCAAATCAATTAGATACTTTTTAAATATATCTTCTTATTTAATATTTTTTTACTTATCTTGTATAGCGAATTTTCAAATACAGCGCATAACCTGAAAACAGTAGACTCTATGAGGTATATTAAATAACCAAAAAATACATGCATGCATCATTATATGTAATTACACAAAATAAGACTTATAATATTTGATAACTAAAGTAGTGTTTCCTTTAACGTACGTCTGAAGTACGTCAGACGGATCGTAGTGTTTCCTTTATCCGTTTCGCATCCGTCAAATTAACGTATCATGGTGGAGTATATTTAAGCGGCCTAGCCGTTTTTGTAATTGACATCAAAGATAACGTGCATTTCGTCAATAGCGTAAAGGAATCTTTACGTCGTAATGACTAGGCATTCAAATTCCATATGCTATCAAAATCAGCTGAAATATGCCTTTTTGAAAATAGTGTATTTTACCGTGTTTTCGTATACATTATTCAAATATTATTTTAAATATAATTCGATTCTATATCTTTAATTTTGTAATGATATATACCGGTTTACTTTTATAAGTATCTTTAACAAAATAAAAATAAACAATGCATTCATATTTTGACAAAATAAAAATAAACAATGCATTCATATTTTGAAAAAAAAACACGAAGAGAGAACATTCTTAATAGTTCCCAAATCAAAGTCTCGTAATAAATGTCTAAATATTTAGTTGCAAAATGAAAAGATTGATAAATGCACAGGCCCCGTCCGTCAAATTGACGGAAAGGGTGTTTCCATGAAGCGCTGCGTATCCGTTCCATCTGCAGTCCGTTTATTTTACGGAGCCGGTTGTGTTAAAAACGGACTGCAGACGGAACGGATACCAAACGGATACATGGAAACACTCTAAAGAAAAATAGTGTGAGCGAAAGCGATGCGTTTGGCGCGCAGCAGACGTGCAGCGATTTTACGTTTAAAGGAAACACCACTTAATACTGATATTAAAAAATGCGTCTTTAAGTTTTGTTTTCTAAATGGACACAATGACTTCATTGTTTCTGAAATGTGAATGAAGTAGACTATATTAAGCGAGATGTTCTTTATTGGTTAACATGATAATAATTACGGTGCGCGGGCTAAAGCCCCGTAGGGCAAAAGCCCCGTAGGGCAGAAGCCCCGCGATTTTGGCAGCTAGGGCGAAAGCCCCGCGATTTCAAAAATAAATTTAATTATTTTTTATTTCTATAAGCGCAAATATTTTTTGCTTTATGGCTTTGAATAAGTATCATTATTGAACGAAGGCACTATAGAAATGTTGAATTCGCATCATTGATTGCAATTATCGAGTTAATGTTGTAATCAAAAGCGAAAATTCTAAATCCATACAAGCATCCGGCTAATCCGATCATTTAAATATTAGGGCCGTTTAATGAGATCATGTATTTGAGTAGTGAATTGTTGCACTTATAATTTTGGTTTCCTTAAATAAAAATATATCATCGATATATTTGATAAATTATGAAAATATGTACGTTATAGTATCGCGGGGCTTTCGCCCTAGCTGCAAAAATCGCGGGGTCTTTACCCTACGGGGCTTTTGCCCTACGGGGCTTTTGCCCTACAACCATAATTACACCGGCGATATTTACATTAGCAATAATTTGAAATGT
>LQRL01046268.1:0-10092 GCA_001703475.1 Hydroides elegans | reverse complement strand
GGGGGGATATACAATTTATTTTGTCGATGTTTGTCGCACTTCAACGCGAAGTGTTATGTTGAAACAAGGCTCATTGGCATTCGAGTAGCATTGGAAAGAAAGCCTGGAAATATACATATCGCCAGCTATATTGATTTTACATCATTTTCATATCTTCAGCTATCGAAAATGAATCTGGACGCTTTCTTGAGGAATGTTGTTGACATATAGTATGGTTTATCTAAAGAATGTCATTGCAAATCATAAATAAACATGTATGTTACAATTTTAATTCTCTCCTGCTCATAAATGCACTCATTTATGTTTTCATTTGCGAACCAAAAATGAATATAATTGTATAAGATATCAAAAGATCACTTTTTTTTTGTTTTATCTCGATTAAGATTCGTCCTCAGTTGGACAGCGATGTCATCCTTGAGAAGAACAGAATCTTGAATACCCCAGTTGACCAACTGGAAGATACTTTGATCTTACGGGAACTGAAGAAAATTTATAATGGGTCATTCCTGGCCGTGGATGGATTATGTTTGGGTACGTTTCAAATTCATGAAATGATAATATAATTCTAATTCTATTTTCATACAGTGTATAAAGATCCGATATAAGATATCACATTAGATATAAGAATCACAAATTTTGAAAGGACTACATGAAAACAACTACGTTCAATTATTAAGCAATAAAAATGGCCACTTTGTAACTTGCAGCTTAATTACTTAGGAATTTAATTTCATTTTCAGCTATATTTATATGTAAATTTATGGTTTCGGTATGTGGCTTTTGTAACTTTAATACATTATTGTTCATATAAAGCTTAGAGACTAGAATCGATATAATTAAATAAGATTGCCATCTTTTTCTTCAATAGAATAATAAAAAATAACAATAATAATACAATTTCAGGTGTCCCAATGGGCGAGTGCTTCGGCCTGTTGGGTGTGAACGGTGCGGGCAAAACAACAACATTCAAGATGCTAACAGGGGATGAGACCATTTCAGATGGAGAAGCATTCGTTGACAAGTATAGTGTCAGCCAGCAAATTAAAAATGTAAGCAGTTTAAGTTGTATGTTAGTGTAAATTGTATGTTAGGCAACAAAGTTCTCCTATAATGTGGCACGGGATTATTTAAACTGTAATAACATTTTTCTCAATAATTCCATTTTTTTTTTCAAAACATATCAATATGAAACAACTAAGAATTTGTCATCTGTTGCAAAAACTAAAATCCAGAGATATGTGTTTAAATTGGTGTATATTTGGGAGAAGTTTGAGAAACTTAGAAAATTTTGCCGATTCTGAAATTGTTGAAATTGTTGTAAATTAAACAGAAGGTGGCCCCCTAGGTTCCCTGCCAATAATTCAGAGGGACATACATGTCTTGTTTGACACTTAAAGGGGTGCGTGCAATATTATAAAACTCATACTCAATATTACATTTTCGACAAAGCGTTGCAGACCATCTAAACATGAAAACAATCTTCAAAAGTAATACGGGTAATAAACACCCGTAGTTAAACTTTGACAAAATACTAAAACACCGATTGAAAACTTAACCTTTTTAGCATCGATCTTCTCTTATAGATTTTAAGGCTATACAGACAAGAAAAGCCCCTGAAAATCATAGAGTCTATGAAATTCATGTGCTCCGGTGTTTTCTGTGTCTATCCTACCACTAGGGCCTAGAGATATTTTTCAGCGTGTATTAACATAAAAAAACCCTAAAAACCGTCATTTTCAATGCATTCCTGATGGGAACTCATAAACCTTCACGCAATGAGCATTTTTGATTTACCAATAAGGAATTTATTGAATATAACACATTGTTAAGATAAACAAAACTCGAAGAGCTTTCCGTGTGACCAGGCCCTTAACGTTGTTTCCTCTCAATTAATGTATAATCCATGATATGAATAAAACAAACGGGAACGTCCTCATCCGCCGAATGAATATGGCTACCTTAGATCTTAGAATATAGCGCACATATCCAAACCGTAGATCTATCTTTTATTATAGCCTAGACCCGGTTTCAAATCAACGTTTGATAGGAATCATTTGTTTGTATTAAGCGCACGGTCTTTACTCCCACCCTCAAATAATCCAAACATGCGAGATAGAACATGTGAGGGGAGGAACAACGATTTTTTATCAAAACTTTAAACAAAATTGGAATTCTATGCTAAGTCCAGAGGCAATTCCGGTTGAAATTTAGAGCTTGTACACATTGGCAGTATTTGAACTACACCAAATATATATGTTTCGCAACATTTTAATCTGCATATATTTATTATAAAATAATCCTATTTCGTTATATGCTTTCTTTTAAAAATGCAGTTTATTCGTGTTTTTTAGCCGTGCCACATCATAGTAAGAGTTAAGGTGCGCGCCCACTGAGGCGAGAGCGAGAGCTAGAGCGAGAACGAGAGCTAGAGCGAGAGCGAGAGATTTTTTGTGCCACTATATTTTATACCAATGCGCGCCCACTGAAGCGAGAGCGAGAGCTAGAGCGAGAGCGAGACCAAGAGCGAATGCACAAAACACTCGCTCTCGCTTTTCCTCTCGCTGGGTTTGGCTTGGAAGTTGAGCTGTATGTGTTAGCGCCAATCTGTATTCCTTAGCCAATCTGTAGTTTGGCCGGAACGGGTCAGCCAATCTGTGTCAAACCACAGATTGACTGGTTCAATCAGCCAATCTGCAGATCGGCTAGAATTTTCCAGCCAAACTGCAGATTGGCTGAAATGGAGACATGATTTTTACCACAGATTGGCTGAAATATTCATATGAGGCTTATTTAAAGATTTAACAAAATAACTATAATATCAATGATAATAATATTACAAAAATCATATATATCTTTTTTCATGCAAGTGAGGTCATGTTACAAACTCTTTCACACACCTTCTAAGGTGTCTTGTAATTGTCTTCAATCGGCGCTGCTTTTGATCTCATAGAGGATGGTGTATTTGAATTGTGATTCTAAAGAATGATTTAATCTTTGGTGCCCTTTTCATGGATTAACCATTGATGCAATCAGGGCGCCTAGATAAAGATAACAAAAGTTGCTTTTTTTGCAATTGCCATTTCCTTGCTTTCCATCTATTGTTGACTTGCCACATTGGATCAATCGTAATTTGAGTCGAGCTCAACCGGAGTCCACCCTTTCACAACTTCTTGACCATGGAATGGGATACAGATTTTAATATTTATCATTTCAAAAAAGTAACGATGACAAATGTCATACAGTCACAGTTTACAAAAGAGCTTTTTAGACGATTTCCTTCCAAACAAGATGCGAAATAAGCGCTCTGTTTCCTAAAGAGCAGTATGAAACATTGATCGGTGAAATTATTGGGGCTGAAATTGCTTGAAAATTATTTTAGAAAGTTTTCAATAAATATATTAAAGTGATGGTTTTTATTTTATTTTCTATTACAACCCACAACACCGAATTACCTAATCCATTTGTTTCATTTGCTCAATAATATATGAGTATTATAGGGTCTAGAGCTCAATCAAATCTAATCCAAAAAGCAACGTTTGTGAACTTTATCTATGCCACTAAATATTAAATCATCCGTTATATAGAATCGCAATTCAAATACATGCACACCACCCTCTATGAGATTGATCAAAAGCAGCGCCGATCGAAAATTACATCTAAGATACCTTAGAAGTTATGTGAAAGAGTTTGTAATATAAGTTAATAACATCACTTGCATGAAAAATATCATTAATATTATTGTGTTAGTATCTTGTTTTATCTTTAAAACCATCTCGAAAACCTCATATCAATATTTTAGCCAATCTGTGGTAAAATCATGTCTCCATTTCAACCAATCTGCAGTTTGGCTTGAAAATTCTAGCCGATCTGCAGATTGGCTGATTGAACCAGTCAATCTGTGGTTTGACACAGATTGGCTGACCCGTTCCAGCCAAACTACAGATTGGCTAAGAAACACAGATTGGCGCTAACATATGAGTTTATTCACTAGACATATCTAGATTGATAAATAGATAAATAAAATTATAGATAGAATGAGATGGTGAATAGCTTAAAATCATGGATAAACATATCCATATGTAGCACATTAGATATATGTTAAACACACTTCCGAAAATCATGTTTTGGCAAAACGTCATGCAATTTAGACGCATTTAACGTTTCCCGGTAGACCTTTCCGCAGACAAAGGAACAAAGTTATTGTAACATCGATATAACGGCGCGACGTCATACTTGGAAGTTACGTGGTATGAATGATCCTTTCCGATTGACATGATAATTTCCAGCCAAATCAGTTTTCTATAGACTATGTATCTTCAGGCTTGAACATTATTATGATGGAGTCTATTCAAAGTCTATACATAAATCAACTGTGAATAGTATCTATCGAGTTGTCATTATGCATGTTGTTATCTGAAGACACGTGGACTGCTTTAATCCCCAACGTACCGGGGTTACCATCGAGTTAGTGACATAAATAATATACGCATTGATAAATACCGCACAGTATATAATTAGCACGCATATAGTAGACTATAGATATAAACATGTTTATACATTCGATTATTCCTACTTCTGACTTTGAATAAAAGGGCGGCCGCATTTCATTATAATAAAGTCTTATCAGAATCCCGAAATATCTCTATGATGATAAGGCATCCAATATCGATATGTTGCAATATTCATATTCACATTGATGTGCGTCGAGAGACAGGTTATATGAATGATATATCTTTAAGTACATGTATAGCATGCTTAATCATACCTATAATAAACTACTATAGTATTGCACGGCATAATGTACGCGATTATTGCATTTTAGTAAATTATTTCTTTATTTTCAAAACCGGCTAACATTATATTACTCATCATTTGTTATCGATGGCAAAAAACTAGAATACTGAAGGAAATGTCGAAAGTAGCGTTTATTAAGAAAAATTCCCCGAGACTTAGAAAATTTCGAGGATTCCTTAATTCTGATTAAAATCACTACAAACGACCCCTTTCGCGTTGCTGTCAATATAAAAGAGACATGCGCTGTACACTGTTTACATGATATGGGCTGCATACAAACATTTTTAAAGTTAATTAAACATTTTTTGGTTTTGAAATGTATAATTTGGTTTCAGATACGTTAATATTCCTATAGTTATTATCAAACATGTATTGAACCTTAGCATTTTTGCTCTATAAATCATGTAGGTTCTACATGTATTTTTGACGATTGAAGACTCTTTAACATTTCGTTACATCAAAACGTGCATATGCCACTTAACGGAAGGTTGCACATATCCTTTTAATGATATCGAGGGGTAAAAAACAAATAGATTCTGCTCACAACCCAAAACGTCATTAAATTCTATATATACTCCTGCCAAACACTTTTCAAGTACTCTATCATATACTTGGAAAATAGGGTCTAGCTACATAGGAAGAAATTCTTCAATTATGAAGCTTGTTATATAGTGCATACATTTGAAGTTGCTGTAATCTCTTATAAACATTCTTTATTCGGAATGGGCTTTGTGTGGGGAATAGTGATTTATCCTTAATATAATCAATAGTATGGCCAATGCGATATTCGGTTTTAAGCTTGAATTCCAAATTCATAGTAGTCCCTACCAGCATTCTCAAAAATTACTCATGATTGGTACCAAACGCTCATGCTTCCCCATGCATATCCAATCATATTTTAAGAAAATTATTTTATATATCATCAATCAGACACATCACACAAATATAAGAAAAATCTCTGCGTACACTATAAGATATGAGGTTACTGTATAATTTTCAATCATGAATATAGGGTAAAAAAAGACAAGCAAAAGCGTTTAAATGATTGATTTTACTGCTATAAGAATTAGACCCGTTTTTTTAATACACTTGGAAAAAGGATCACTTAGAATTCTATTGTTATGTTTGCTTTCTCTTTTAAATGTCAAACACATCTCATGTCGTAAAACGTCACTCATATCAAAATCAAAACATTCGTGATCGGACACATTAGAAGGAGGGACAAGTTTTTCGGGGCCATATATAAAGGATTTCTGCTAAATTTAGACTTTAGTGTAAGTGTTAAGAAAATGTATGCTCAAATATATGTAAAAAACACCATTTTACTAAAAATAATAAGGTTGGAGTTGAAAACAAGATATGTTTTGCAACTTTGTAATTTGAATATATTCATCAATAAATTATACTATTCTGTTTTGCGGCTGATGAGAAAATTAACATGAATTCAGATTTTTTTAACCGTGCAACACTATAATTAGTTTTCGCAGCATTTCGTAACTAAGTGAAATAGGCAACCGAATCAGAAACATAAATCCCTTATCGGAATCTCGAAATATCTCGATGTTGATAACAAAATTGTTCAATGTTGAAGATCATATTACGCTACGTCAGGGAACACTATATTTTGAAAATGAATCTAATTTATACCAAATCTAAGTATCTCGCAAAATCTCTCGCTTTTGTTCTCGCTAAATGACTTGGTTTGCTCGTGTTTTTTCAGTTCTCGCTCTCGATCTAGCTCTCGCTCTAGCTCTCGCTCTCGCCTCAGTGGGCGCGCACCTTTAAACTGCAGAGTAATCATGCACTGGATATTTCTATGATTGTGACGCGGGTTTTCTTCACGGTGATATTTATTAATACCAATAGGAAACGCTCCATTCAGCAGTTAGACCATGCCGGATTTATATATCAAAGACGAACTAAATTTAGGAAAACAACAAAACGCAAAAAAGTGATATTTGATAGAGCATTAATAAAATATAACGGTTTAACGTAAAAATCAACTTGATGATTTTTAACTTGAATATAAAACATGGCCAATGTTTGTCTATGCGCTCTATAGGTACAGCAGCGCCTCGGCTACTGTCCCCAATTCGACGCATTGATCGAACAAATGACCGTCAAAGAGACACTGCGCATGTACGCACGTCTGCGCGGAGTAGCGGAAGCAGATATATTTCCGCTTGTGGATGCGCTTATAGAGCAACTGTTGCTTACTAAGCATCAGGATAAGCAGGCAGGCACGCTGAGGTATGAAGAGGGTCGAACAATGAACGTTATCTTATATTGTGTATTCAACAATATTTAGGAAAAAAGAAAGCAAAATGCTTAATTTAAGTAAACAAATTAAAAGTAAACTTTGTCAAATAAAATCTTAGTGCTGCTTTATCATTCTTAGTGATGTAAAATGCATGTAGGTGAATATATTTCCAGTGAAATATTATTATTTAAATTTATGTATAAATTAAGGTATACACTTTTTTATACATGCAAAAATTGTGTTCGAAAAACGCGTTTATTAAAAGTACAAACAACAGGAAGCGAACGTTCTTATTAGAAAACGATATGCGGATTGATTTCATCACATTACATAATATTTTCTCTATATTTCAGTGGCGGCAACAAGCGCAAACTCTCCACCGCCATTGCCTTAGTGGGCGATCCTCCCATTGTGTTTCTAGACGAGCCCACTACGGGCATGGATCCCGTGGCCAGACGACTCCTGTGGGACGCATTGACGCAGTTTAGGTCGAGTGGACGCACGCTCGTGCTAACATCACATAGGTGAATTTAGTTTTGTTTGGCCTGGTAAAGTGTGATAGTGTTGAGTAAGCACAGAAACGCAAATAAATACATAAAAGGGTATTAAAATATGGCATACGTTTTTTGGAATTATCATACAACAGATACAAAGGCTTCAAAACGTCTTTATTGTTACACAGACTTTTAAGAGTGCATAAATTCAAAACTTCAAAGGCAACACCAGGGCTATTATAACAAGTTTTGCAACTCAAACATTTTTAACAGATTAAACAATTTTCTTTTTCTATAAACATATATGTATATCTTATACTGAAATTTTAAATTGTCATTGAAACATATATTTTTGCCTAAAGTATGGAAGAATGCGAGGCACTGTGCACGCGTCTAGCCATCATGGTCAACGGGCAGTTCAAGTGTCTCGGCAGCTCGCAGCATCTCAAGACCAAGTTCGGCGAAGGATATACCATCATGGCTAAGGTATGTTACCATGGAATTATGAATTTTAAACTTTTTATTCTTCAATAAATAAAAACTATAAGCTCTTTAAACTATCATGACTAAGGTATGAAACTATGGGATGAGAAGACATGAATCTTCGATAATAAATATGTGACTTATTGCGTATTTGAGATCCTTATTCTTCTCCGTTCCAAAATAGTTATTGCATGTTTTATTTTCATGAGCTCTTACTCGAATTGTACGTGATATACAACTCTCATGAATATTTACACATTTTTGTATCATAAAGTTAATACCAAATTACGTTTGTGGAAAGCAACAAATATCATTTTGAAACTACACTATCCATGGTCATATTTGCCTCAGTTTATCATATCCCTTTTCTGTTCCATTCTTTATTTCTATAATAGCCCTTTCATTTCTACCTGTTTTTCTCTTAAACCGGCACCGACTATGATTTATACAGCAAATAATATTATTGAATATTTTTGATCAAATATAAGGAATTCATTATAAGTATTAATACCATAAGTATTAATATACGGCTTAAATATATTTTATAAATACAATGAAAGTATTTGCCGATCCAGAATGTATTGAACCTGGGGGCTCCGATAGTATAAAATATAATACTGAACGGCCCCCAATTTATCTGATATGAAAAATAAATGAGCAAACGGAGGGTATGACGCCTGTATAGATGCTATCATGTAATTTCAAATTCTACTGGTTCCGTAATTTCTCCCAACCTAGGTCGCCCCCGGTACCGACGACGAGGTCGACTCCCGCGTCATATCCCTTCGCCGCTTCATCGAAGACACGTTTCCGGGTTCCATCCTCAAGGATCTTCACCATGGCTACATCCACTACCAAGTACAAAACACCAACCTCACGTGGTCTTCCTTATTTGGTACAATGGAACGCGCCAGGGATGAGTATAGCATAGAGGATTACAGTGTCAGTCAGACCACGTTAGAGCAGGTGTTTTTGAACTTCGCGCGTGCGCAAAGGCCGCCGGAAGAAGGGGTGAAGGTAGGATGTATGGCGAAAATGAGGAATTGTGGGTATTTTTGCTGTTGTTGTGGAGCGTGTCGGAAGCAGAATTCTATAGACAATACACATTTGTAAAGTCATATTGTTTCTTATTTATGTATATATGAACTCTTTTAAAAATATTAAACAGCAAAAAGTGTATATACTTTTGTATGAACAATGCGTTTTAAACAGAATATTTCGAAGCTATACCGATAGCTTGTATATATCTTTTTCTTTCAAAGAAAATATCAAAAAATGAGATGTATCTGGAAATAAACATTTAACAATTACCTCATCCGTGCCTACATCAATGTGGTATTACTCGCATCGGTGTACGGGTTATATATTATGTAAATATTTACGAAGTTATTCCATTATGAAGTATGATTTTACTCATTTGAATGTTGCTGGTTGGGTTTATGTACAGACACCTCCAAAAGAGTGGAAACTTTATTTTGAGGGAATAATTAACATATTTTGAGAATTTGTTTTTTCCTAAAAAGTTACAGGATGCTAGACCTGTCTTTTAACAATGAAAAACACAAAAAATCGTTCGCGAAGATTGCTTACTTTTTTTGTAATGCGACTTTAACGCAGACGAGTGCCTCCCCCAAAAATGACAAAAAGCCTATATGCAGTGTACTTGATAGAAGTCTACTCTATCAAGCTACAGGCGTCTGCAAATTCTATAGACTGCAATTAAACGAATTTGTTGGATTATATTGGGCTTTTCACACATTGGTGAGTACTATGCTTGTTTTGATCTATTTTTATTTATCAAAATTATGAGTTTGATCTCTGTTTTGCACAATAAATTATCAAAATGCCAAGACTTGGAGTCTGCGAGTCTGGAGGCGTCGTGATGAAACCCGCTATTCGGAGGAGGGGTTCTAGTGTGGGGAGGAATCTGTTTTGGAGGCCGCTCTGAACTTGTGATCATTCGGGGAAACTTGAATTCCGATCGCTATGCGAGGGAAATCCTGGAACCCCATGTCCTACCAGTTGCTGGCGCCATTGATCCCGAACGATTCGTGCTGGTGG
>LQRL01046247.1:17524-30699 GCA_001703475.1 Hydroides elegans | reverse complement strand
TTTTGATAGCTCAATTATTTGTTGTAGTGACGGACGGACAGTACTGAATACTATAGTCCTCCGCTTCGCGCTAACGCGGCGGCGGAGGACTAATTAACAAGATACTACACATAACCACCGCGGAATGACTAGGAAGTAATAAACACAATAGGTTATGTATAATATCATAAATATCTAAAACAAAATTTAAGGGACCAAATGTATAAATCAATACGTTACAAACACGGCACTATACGAAAACACATGATTGGAATGGAATTAAATGAATAAATAATGGGTTGATAATAATATTATGTACATCAGCGACATTTCAAATAAATTAATACATAGTTAAATAAAAATTATCAGCATGCGGTTTTGTTTTCATGTTCCATAAAATACATCCCTGACTTTTTACAGAAGAAACTTTTGATGTGGCATAGGTCGTTTAAGTTTGAGCTCATAAAAAACAGACAAAGGCAGAATCAACCTTGTGAGGACATATATATTAATACTAATTCGCTTTGATGAAATAAAAACATATATATTTAGGAACAGCTACGATCGAAAGGCTTACAGGTTTAGATGAGACATAAAGATGAAAATATGCTTTCATTCACTGCATATTACGGATGTTACATATTTGAACCGTCGTTTACTAAATCGCTTTCTGTAACAAAATGATTTCAATAAACGTGAGAAAATTTGATTTTGTGTTCAATGAATGCTCTGATATTCGTCTTATTGAAATGTATTAGGTTAGATTTCAGTAGAAGTGTACATGAGATACGTTTCCAATGTGACTACTCACGAGTTCGTATATACCATATTACCTACTGTATGTGCAAGACTACTTTTATCTAACAAACATTTTCGACCATACCCCTATGTAACAAGCACTATTTAAGTAGTGACATTTGTTGTTAATATCATAGTGATTGTTAGATTAATCCGTAACCCTTACATACCCTGAAACAGAGCTATGGTTTTTAGCTCTTATGACTGAATCAATAATACTTTATACCCTTTACCCTTCACACTTCAGCTCAGAGAAACTTGAGCTACACTTAATTCTTACTCAGAACTATCATTTTTCTCAAAATATCGCTATTACGCTTTCTCGGATTCAGAGCCTACGCCATCGCCTTAAACCTAGATCACTATCGCTCTTCAACCTGAATCGCGCTGTATGTTACACATGCTATAAGTACTTTCGCTATCGTTCGGTGGTGTCAATCGACACTAATGCTTCTGCTCTTTCTCTGAATCAGGCTTTCGCTATTGCTTTAAACATAAAATCGCTCTCGTCAATTTTTAGAACTAGTACTTTCGATATCGTTCGATTGTGTCATCAGGCACTATCGCTATCGCTCTTTAGTCTGACTTTACGCTATAGCAACCATTATTCATTCTGTCTCGTCTTCAATCTGACTCGCTCTCGTTCTTTTCTAAGTCTCATACGCTTCCATCGATATCGATTATTAGTCTGCATCAAGTCAAAATCCACAGTCTCTATCGCTCTGTAGCATCAATAGATACAATCGTTATCGCTGTCTAATCTGAATCGGAACTATCGCTATCGCTATCATCAATATCGCCGTCTCGCGAGTGTTCCGATTCCAAGGTCGCCCCTGCTCCTGCTTCCGGTTCCCCACGTGGCTCGTCCTCTGTTTCCTCCCACTGCGATTTCTTCACCTGGAAACATATTTGTTTATGACTTATATGATATATAGTTCAAATTTATTTGTTGTGGATCGTTCAAAATATTTTTAGGCCGTCCGGACCGGCACGAAATAATTGCCAAATGGTTATTTCAATAAACATGTTGTTTTTTTATTTTGATCCGGGATGCCTATTTTATTTGTTAATAAATACTTCTAAATTACCCTCATCTTCCCCGTATTACCTGATCCGTGAAATCCATTTCAACGTTAACCAAGTATTTTGCCCAGTGTTTGTATGGAATTTCTATTGATACCAATCCTATAATGTTTTACTCTCCACTGCCAAACCGCTAACCCTTATACTAGTTCCCCAACTGACCTGATCGGTGAAATCCATTTCGACATCGTACGAGTACTTGGCAAAATGCTTGACCCATCTGTCGGGCGGGTCATCGGCCGGGTTGCTAATCGATATCGATCGCACTTGTGCACGTGACACGGTGCTGTTGGGCATGTTGAACTCCACGTGGCTCGTTTTGGCGAATTCCGTCGGGATCGGATCGTGCGGACCGAGATCGAGTTTGAGGAGGAGCAGGTGCGTTTTGTAGGCACCTGAGATTGGAAATAATGAGTATATACCGATGATTGTGTTCGATTATTTCTTGTTTTGATTATATTTTATTTGTAATTGATATTTCATGACATTTTTCGAAGCTCAACTCAGTGATATTTTTTTACAGTCTTACTGCTATCGAGCATTTAAAACAGTATTTTATTATGGCTATTATTATATTTAATGTAACAATCAAGTGGTGTATGAACACGAAATCTATAAATTTACGCCATAGTGCACACAGGTGTTAATTATATAGACACGCCCTATAACCCGAGGCTATATACAGTATATTACATTCTTTTTAGCTATAGGCCCTATTATTCAAAATCATACCTTCATTTCTCTCTGGTAACCTTGGTATTCGCCACACAATCGCCCTGAAGAGATGCTCATACTTCGCAATACCCGTCGACACTTCAATCAGATTTGGCGGCAATATCCCTTTCGCGATCATCGTCAACCGTTCAAGACCCTTAATTTTGCCCGGTTTTCGCGTGGTCGAGTGGAGCGACCCATAGCGGAAGTGCTTCTCAACCCGGAAGTAGTAGATCCAGGGTTCCGGAATAGGGAAATGGATTTGTATGTCTTCGCATGGCGTCTGCGCGGCGCGTCGACTGTTGCTATGGTAACCGGGTATAAGCACTTCCGATTTGATTTCAAAATGGCGGTCGATCAGCGACTGAACGGTGCTCACTTGCAGCGGAAGTTCCTTGTTCATGCGCGGCCGCACGCGGAATCGGAAAATCTCATAGCGCGCCGCGTCCAGCGGTCGGAACTTTATAACTTTCGTCTTTTCAAACTCGTCCTTATCCACGCTATAATGCATTTCCGGATCCTCTGTTCGTACCCATTCCTCCGTCTTGATCGGAATAATATCATGGCGACCCACGACTTCCTTTCCGCGCCGCCGCTTATCGTTGATACCCACCTCGACCATAGGGATTCCCGACAAGAAGGAAATAGCGAACAGCCTCACTCTGGCTTTATGCGCGGTAATATGCCAGTCCTTATCAATGTCAAGGTGATATTCATCCACCACTTCAACCGTTATCTCGTCTTTGGTGTACGAACTGGTTTTGGTGCGATCGATATGCATCGCAAAAAACGCGTTCTCGATCGAGCGCTGAAACGTCAAGATATCCTCGTGAACCAAACTACCAAACTTGAACAGCTCCTGTCGTTGCGGCGCATGATCCAGCAACATGGTCGTCTTCGGCTTATGCACGAGATTCTTCAAGCCGCGAAAATCGCGAACGCGCGTTAAATCGCTCAGTGTCGGCGTTATGCGGTCGGTTTTGACACCAAGCCGCTCGCGATAGACGACCTGCTCGATTTTAACGGTGTGGCATTTGCCGAATTGGTCGTACTGTTGCAGACCCATGTCGCATAAATTGTAATTTGGTTGCAAAGTGGATTCTTGCATCACTTCCGGTGTCTTGTCGTTGTTGAAGATGCGCAGAAAGTGCTTGTCGTTCTCCTGGATGAGGCGCACGTAGACGGGTTTCCAGTATCTGGAAAAATATGGATAAAAGTGAATATAAAAACAAATATAGGAGACGGCTTATTTATTGTTAAATAAAGGTTTTGCAGTACAAATCAAGGTTTAACTTTTGCGTTAGGTATGAATCTTGGGGCATATGGTACATAAAAAGCTTCACAATTTACCCGTTAATGGTCAAAAAAGATTGGCTTCGGCATTAAATTGTATATGACATGTTTCTCTGAATTCCAACTGGTGAAACTTTTTCTAAAGCCAATAGAGTCAAACGGACCGAGAGACAATTTGAGGGCTTTTCATTATTACCTATTTTAAGTGATATTCTTGCCGCCAGCGGGTAAGCGCACGAATAGATTCCAGTCATCCAGTCATTTAATATATTTTAAAGAACACATCAAATCTATCAATTTAACAAGAGGAACGTCGGCTTTTATTATTACCTATTTTGTGTAATATTCTTCTTGCCGCCCGTAGGTAAGCGCACGAATAGATTCCATCCGTCGCCCGTGAAGGGAGGGTGGTAAACTTCAAGTGGCTCAAGTTCCTCTTCCTCTTCTGTGAAGGAACTCTCCGACGTCATCTGTAATCGTTACATGCAGTAAACCTTGTGATTTCACAACGGAACGGGTTTTAGCTTTAGTGTAATAGATACGTTTAGCTGATTTTGCATGAAAGTAGTTCCCCTATTTCATTCATTGAACGAAATAATGGAAAAAGCCGGGTATATTTTTAACAGCCAACATGATTGGCTGAGACATTCAGACAACAAACAGGGGACACAGTTCGAAAATTGGGAATCTAGGATAAACTATGTACTTCTATAAGCAAAGATCTACAAATAATTTCTTAATAGTGTAGCAATGAACAAACCCTAGGGCTGTCAACCGATTTTTGAGGCTCTTGCTTAGCAGTTGATGCAGCAGCTGCTTGCGGTTCGAAGTTGGCAAATTTCTCATCCAACGGAGGTTCTTTGTTGAACGGATTGAATCGGGCCGGTGACACTTCACGGCTCAGACCACCTTCAGCCCCTGAAAGAACGGAAATATAAATTCAGTTGCATGGCAGTGAAATAGACCGGATGTTGATATAAAAAGCTAGATTCTATACCTAGACCTATACCTAGAATCTAACTACTTTGCATAATTATGAACTTCAAAATATAACAAAGTTAAACATGTGCCTTTGTTTTTAAGATATGTTTCAAGTTTGGCATTTATTTATTTCGAACAATGAACGAAGGACAATGGTTATTTTTCTTTTGCCATTAATTCATCAACGTGATGATAATATAAACCCTGGGCTACATAGCTCTGAGCGTGACATTATTGTGGCATTAGTCCTACTGTGTCATGTTCTGTAACTTATTAACTTGGTGGACCCATTAGCTCAAACCAGACACGAAATAATTTCTCAAAGTACCCGATAAGGTTGTCGCACATGTAGGCTAAATCTATTTGGGGTTGGCTTGAGAAGTCGATGATGTGACTTTGCCTTCTTATAAGTTGGAAACACTGGAACAGGACTAAAACTTTTTTTCTATTATATCGACACTATCCAATTTTCCTACTAGACAGACAAAGATTCGCAGCGCGGAATAACCGATATTTCCACCTGGGCGCCTTTGCAATTAATCTAATAGTTCCACGCTAAGCTTAAGAATATAACCATGACAACATTTCCTTACTCAACGTCATCCGTAATTGGAAAATAAGGGAAATATTCAACCATGCACATAAGCAAGAGGCTTGCCGGTACGGTTGGTATACTATGCTCGAACTGCGCAAAATACATGAAGATTAACATGAAAATCAGTGACTTAAACTTTCATTCTAACAGGTTCTCAGAAAATGTTTTGGCCAGGTCAAATATTTTACACTAAATCTAAATCTTCTAACTAAAGAATTCTAAATTATCGTATTTGAGGGGACACGTAATGGCTGGTCAAGTTGGTTTCTAAATTATTGTCTAAAATTGTGTTTTATCATAATCATCATACCGGTAATTCGTAGAAATACAATTTGATCACGTGACAAAATATTTGACTCTAAATTTTCCACAGTGACCATATCTTATTGCCACATTTGCGAAATAAAAATGGCCATAGAAATAGACGCCCCCTTGCTTCCACTGTAATTACAGTCGTAAGGAAAGAGATTTGCCTCCTGAAAGAAGGCGATAAAAACGCCAAATTAACCATAGAGCAGTTGTTAACTGTTGCTATGTATGTAATGAATTCTATGTGACTGTCAGAAGAGCTAATACCCCTACTAGGCTAGCCCAAAGGGGTTCGTTTTGATGAGTACTGTATATAATTGTATAGTTCTGTCTGGGCGCTAAAGAAACATCAACAAATGTTTTGTATCAATAAGAAAATATGTAAAAGCTTTTGATAAGTGTCCTTTCCCAAAAATGTGATTATATATCATCGAAAAACTCGAGACATTCGAGTTATTTACTAAACCAATTTTGGTTTAGCTGTCTGAATAAAAATATATGCATGATTTTAAAAATATTTTGTACAATCGGCTCTCCCGCATTAATTTGGTTTGCAACCGTGCAACACTTATTACTTTCAACTAACTGGGCATAATATCATTTATAACAAAAACAGTGAAGTAACTTTTGTATTAATGTGTGTTGCCAAACCTCTGTTCTGTTTGATGGATGGACTCGAATTCCCTGTCTCAGTCTGGGTTGTATTTAGACCAAAATACATTCCAGGGTATTTCGATTAATCCATTTATCATTAGCTGTTCTTATATTATGCAAAAGTAATCAATATCAACCTCTGTGGAACCAATCTAAACGTTGGGGAAACTCCATTTGCTTGTCCTATTGATATCATTTTTCCGATGGTGTACAAGGTCATAAAAAGTAATGTTTTTTTCTGCAATACATGTATTAGATCTATTTACTAAGATTCCAACAATTAAAAAAGACAATAGATTCTATATTCATTTCGTATGTTACCGCGAAACTTTAATTTTAGCGAAACTCTAGTATCACTGACCAATATCATCTGGGAAACGTTCAACTGATGATAACCATATCTTATAGAACAATACAAATTAAAGGCCTTATATATCGGCCGTTTTTATACTCTAAAATATAAATGTGACCGGAAGTCTTAATTTGGCTCAGGATTCATCTTTAAATTCATTGCCATATTTTGGACGACAGAACAGAGTTAAAGACGTTCTAAATTGACGTGTTTATTTGTAAACTTAAATGTAACTTTTACCGGACGTCTGCTCTTAACAAGAATCATCTTGGACATGTTCAACTCATAATCAAACCATGGGAAACGGTGCCAAGGCAAAGACGGCATTTATATATACACATACATTTGTTTTTATAAATAGTTTTGTCATTCGTAAATTGTTACCGGAAGTCTGTTCCTGGCCGGAATCGTCTGGGAAATGTGCAACAAATGCGTCATCGCCGCTGATGGTGGCGAAGGGGTCGAAGGAGTCGTCCTTGGCAGGAGATACCTTGTCCTCTTCTGCAAAAGGAAAACAAAACAGAGCGCCTCAGAATACGACATACGGAAACATTGAAAAAGAAAAGTGATTGTGAGAGAGATTAGAGAGTGAAAGAGATAACGGGAGAATCGGAAACATTAAGTTAGAGATATAGATGTTAAAATAAATAGAAAGATAGATGGATAGATAGATAGATAGATAGATAGATAGATAGATAGATATATAGATAGATAGATAGATAGATAGATAGATAGATAGTTGAGATAGATAGATAGATTGATAGGTAGATAGATAGATAGATGGATAGATAGATAGATAGATAGATAGATAGATAGATAGATAGATAGATAGATGGATAGAGGGATAGAAAAAGACAGACAGAAACAGCGAAATACAGAGAAAGATGGAAAGAGAGAGAAAGAGAAATAAGGGATACATAGAGAAAGAAAGTAATAGTGGCTAAGTAAGTAATTTATCTAAAACATAATTTTATTATTGCCAAGTTGACCCAATATAGGATCCAGCAGTAACTCGATCTAACGGCCTAAAAATAAAAGCAGCAAAATAAAACTAATCCATAGATGACATCATATTTTGCTATGATCACTGCTTCCCTTATGACAAATGAGACCCATTTGAGGAGAAAATCATAAAGCAAAAAAATACCTCAGATCCTTCAGCGGAAATCCCGCATCGGCATTGATTTCTGAGGGTTAACTGTCACCGCTTATTTGTATTAATTTGGGCTTATGGGAGAGATTCCTACGGGGAGCTGATTACAGCTGAATGTGTGACTGATTTTCGTGGGTGAAAGCTTGTTAAAAGCTATGGCATGGTCGTGTTCTTGCTGTTAACACGCACATGCTTTTCTGCTTAATTAATGGATTACGCTGTTTTTATTCTTCTGTGAAACTATGAACAACATGACTAACGTTTTGCCGTATGCGTCAGTGTGTCAGATAGCCGGTTTTTGGCTATTTTTCTCTCGAGGTTTTCACCTTGAAAGCAAGTCAATCATTGCGCTGTCCATCTCTCTTTTTAAGAAACGAAATATATTGATTGGGCGATAAAGACATCTTTATACATAAAGGCAAATTAAGATGGAAATCAAGGGACGTTGGCACACAATGAGACAACGTTACAAAAATATATTTTCCTGATTATTTACATAAGGGCTGACCATATAGTGGAGATACACAACAGAGGGTTAACACCAAATGTGGATTTTATTTCGAGAAAGGAATTTTCCCTTACGATTTTCTGAATTAAACGATATAAAATTGCTTAACAAACCACTTATATCTGAAATAACTTTTTTGTTCTTTGGTCTATCTAAAATCTAAAAACACTGTATTTTTTGGCGATTTTTGCCACAACTGTCAATGTTTTTTTTTTGAATTCTTTAAATTTTTTATCAACAGCAAATAAACAAAATGCATGTTATTCAGCCGATATTTCCTTTGCATAGAAATGATGTCGTTCAATAGCTCTGCATACCTGGTCAAACAGCATAATGCATGCCTTATATGGGATGCTCGCAAAACAGTGCATGTTTATTGGCCTGATTTGGATATGTTTGGGAAATGACCGCCTATATGTGTCTATATTTGTTTATTGTTTGTGTTTTGAAATTCGTTAGACATAATTCTATCTTGTTTCATTCGCTGACAAATAACCTCGATGGTCCTATAACTAAAGTTTTGCCTTGTTTGTCATTCTATTGGCTCTCATTCTTGCTTTTCAAAATATCCACAGCCTCCCTCTCGAAGTATCTTATGTTATCAACTTACATTAAAGTGACAAATATATTGAATAAATTACAGTTATTTCTGAAGTCGTAATACGACCTGTGGCATTTTGAAAAAAAAAAAACATATTTAGGTTTATATTGGATTAAATTTGATAAGTTAAGGAATAGTTTTCGTTTGTTGGCGCGTTTGATACGGCATCCAAAGTACAATAGGTCACAAGCATTTGTACACGTGACGTGCATTTTAATTTTGAAAGGGGAACATTTGCAATATCAAAAACCAGATCCAGTCATTAAACGTCGAAATCAATTTTTAAACATGTATTTGATAAGCAAAAGGAAAATGTTACATGCGCTGTAATTTGAAATAAAATGTATTCATAGATGATGAAAGATGATGTGTTTATGATATGAGAGAGCTCTTCACTTCATCACAATGCATAAAGGTCAACAATTTATGAATATTGGTTTAAGTAACACGCTTTCCTTAAAAAAAACACCAACAAAATGCAAACAAATGATACCTTTCTTTGCATCGTTTCAGTTTCAATTGAATTATTTGTTGTCATATTATATCAAACATGCGCCTCCGAGATGGGAAGCTTTAAGCGATTGGAATGTTATTCTAACGAGGAGTAAATGTATTATCATTTTTTATTTGCCAAAATGGGTCGCTGTACATGGTCAGCCAAAAAGGCTTTTTGCTGGAAAGTATTGGAAAAAAACTGTCTCATAAGATGTTGTTTTCTAATTATATTTATTTAATTTGAGCATGCAAACAGCACGTGAAACGGTTAAAAAGCAATATGAAAACGGAAACATTGAAGAGGTGAAAAGGGGAAAGCACATCTATCGAGTCGTATCGAAGTACCATTTATTGTCGCAAAAGGATCGAAGTCGTTGGTAGGAGTTATATCCAGGTCCTCTCCAAAACAGGAATCTAATGCAAAATATATAGAAAAGTTGGGGTGGACACTCATAATATATCTACTATGCAACATAAATAACCTGCAAATATTATGTTTATGAACAACATACTATTTCAAAGCACTAAAGGTATGGCTTTACCTAGGACCTATTTATTTGTTCAATTTCGACCAACTTTACTTTGTTCATAGAATTAGTTTTTCGGTTAATGGTTTAGCCTGGTGTCCAAAGTAAAGCCATAGTTTCTTATTTCTAAAAATAACGGTCAATATACAATATTTACTAAAATCAACTAAAATGTCACTAATAAATAATGTTTGTGCAACTGTTTGGCACAAATAATATCGTTATGCATCCTACAAAATAAACGGAACTCAAATCAAAAATCTACCTCCAGCCCATAAAATATACCTAATATTATTAGAAATGCCACTATAAAGTAAAGCATGCCTAACACAATACGACTCAAGCAGAACAGTCCAAGACCCTAGCTCATCATATCCCTACATACAGACAGCCCCCTATTATAACTGTTTTCAATGATCAACACATACCATCGGTGATGGTCTCAAATGGATTGAAGTTGGCGTCCATATCATCATCTTCGTTGACAGTACCACCAAGAAGATCGACTCCCGAGTCAACGGCCAAAGTGTCTGGAGCCGAATGCGTGCTTGAAGTGGCTAGGCCGAGATCTAGGCCAAGGTCCAATAATTGATCTATTGGAGAAAAGGAAGAATATGTTAAGGTTTAAATGACATTCTAAAAATCAACCTTTCCTTTCTCGTATCATGTTATTTGACTTTTATAGCTTTGATAATCCTTTATAAACTTAATGACTACTTGAATGACCCAAGCACTGTATGTGATTGGTTTACCGGATATCCACGGCCAGTGGATAGCCCTCATTCAACTGTTGGGGGAGCTACAAAGATCGGCTATGTTGTGGATTAAGTACAGTGTAAGTAACATAAATGGATTTACCAACTCTCAGCACTCCAATAGGACAACAGACAGTTAGAAATATCCTACTGTATGATGCAAGGGCGATGAAAAGGGGGAAGAAAACAACTATTTATTTGAGATTCACGATCCCATCAAACGGATATTTTTTAATATCCCACCTTTCGATGCACTTTCATCCGACTCGCCCACTTTCACCGCCTCGCCACCACCTTCGGCTGACTCGGCACCTCCGACGAGATCAGCGAACGGATTCGGCACTTCCACAGCCGGCAACGTTGCCTCGCCAGGTTTGGGCAAAAGGGTGGATGGGCCGCTACCGGAAGTGAAGGGATTGTCGCTTGATTTGGTGGCGGCAGATTTGGGTCTAGGTCGCTCGCGTTTCGTGGATGCTGGACTAGTCCAATCCTGCCAAAATGTAATGAAAAGTTAAAACATGAATTTGAGCCTAGCCAATCTCAGGGGTGGTTTAGCTCCCACATGAAAGTCAAGTGTCAAATGTAAGTTACATGATGCTTGAATGAACTTGTGTACTTTGATTACCACATCAAAACCACATTATAAGGACTTATTCGCTATATTTTCTTTTGTTTTTATGAATTTTATTAAATACAGGGTGACAAAGGTTATAGTCACCATTCGCTCCAAGTTTAATTCATGTTTCGAATCGAAGAATAACATAATGGTTCAACACTATTTACTCATCATACATATACATGTGTATATCAAATAAAATCAACAAACTATTAACTCACCGGAGCGTCTTCAGTTACAGGCTTTGCATCCACACTGATATCAGCCCTAGGGTCAAAGTCATCAAAATCATCTGCTTCCGTTTCTTCTTTTTCTGTATTCGGTTCCTCCGTTGCTTCTTGAGATACTTCTGTTTCTTTTTGGATCTTGTCCAGATCTACTGTGAAGGGGTCTTCCGGTTTCTTGTCTTCAGCTTAAAAGAAATCATTTGCATGAAATTATTTGATCCTATCAAATCATTAAAACATAAAAGACTCAGCGCATGAAAATTCTTGAGTTTAACATTTGAGTAATCTGTACATCATAAATGTTTTTTTAATGCTTGTTCAATAGTGTTTATTTAAAACTAATACCACAATGATTCCTACCTTAAATTTTGTTTGACAAACTCAATGGCAATTGACCGTTCGAAATAGATCTTAAACTCATATTATTACCTTCAAGGTCAAACAAATCGCCACCCTCCTTCGTCTTCGGTTCACCAACCGTGACTGTCTCACTGCCACCAAATCCAAACATATCATCCAGCTCTTGAGCTTCAGCATTCACCACACTTTCTTCTCCCTTTTCTTTGGTGTCCACACTACCCGTTTTCATTGCTTTCAACTGCTCCAGTGGGTCTTTCGGAAGCGTGGGAGCCGCGGCGGGAGAATCTGATGATATTCCAAGGAAGTCGTCCACTAAACTAAGTCCAGCTGATGACGTCACACCCGTTTCCGGTGTACTTGTTTCTTCATTATCGCCTCCTAGTCCAAAATCAGTCAGATCGTTTGTTATTGCAGCTGCTGTAGTGTTATTATCCACTGGAGTGGTTATAGCTTCTTGGTGTTGTACTTCATCGTCGCCTAATCCCAATAAATCAGCTGATGCTGCAGCCTGTGTACCCGCGGATACTTCCTTTTGTATACCGAAACCAAGTACATCTTCAGTACCCTCAGCAGCAGTAGCGCCATCTGTATTATCGCCCGCACCGCCGCCATTTTTGGCGAAATCATCTTCGAATCCGACCCACCCCACTTTGGGTGGGTGTTTCTCATCGATGGGTGCGTCTAGGACTGATGGGGTGTTTCCTCCTTGATCTTGCCATGGTGATTGGGTGGTAGATGTGGTGACGGGCATACCCCAAAGTTTGCTCATTTCGCCCTCGAAACCCGCTTCCAATTCGTGTAGTTTCTCTTTGGTGCTTTCTATGTGTTGGTCACTTTTGCCCAACATTTCTTGATATCTGTGGAAAATTATAAATAAACAACATGATATAGCTAACACACGTAACATAAATATTTATTTGGGACGCTTGAGAAAGCCAGCATTTCTAATCATAAATGTTGAAATTAAAAAATATTGGGTCGTTATGACCCGAATACTCTATTATCAACGTTCAAACTAAAATTGCCTCTCTATGCTACATGGTAAGAGACGAGACTACTCTTTCAAAATAACAAACACATAATAAACTTTATACATGCGTCATGTATCCCTTTTTATCAAAATATCTTTCAGCCTTATCATTTCTAATTGCAACCTTAGACTCTTTTTGTGTAAT
>LQRL01046239.1:0-10713 GCA_001703475.1 Hydroides elegans | reverse complement strand
TTCGGACGTATTCTTATATCTTCATAAACCGACAAACCAGTTTCGAAAACACTATCCGAAAAGGTAGGGAGATTGTTTCGAAAATAGCCGTTTTACGCAAAGTTACGTAAAGTTACGCAAACGTTACGCAAATATAGTTCACGCTGCAAACTCGAAAAAAGTGTTCGAAAAATGCGGAAATCCATGCAATAAAAGGAACAAAAACGTCAGGATCCTAATCAAAATGGTTATTGGCCCTCGGGATAGGAAAAAGTAATGCCCGCGCCCTTCGGGCTTGGGCATTACTTTTCCCTATCCCTCGGGCCAATAACCATTTTGATTAGGACCCTTCGGTTATTATTCCATATATAACATGTATCTTGTTAACTTTCTTTTGAATAGATAATTAAGATATATTGATTTTTGTCCCAACATGATTCTACAATGAATGCTCATTTAATGCGATGCTAACCGATTAAAGCAATTTTATTTAACCATATATTAATGTTGAATAAGAACTCATGAACGACAGATGGCGTATTTGACTCTTGTAATGAAAATGATGAAATTTCAGCAAAAATGGTGCAGGAATATAATCGTTTGAAGCACAACACAAATAAAATAAATGTATCGAAACGAACAATGCATTAGCGGACCAATATGAAAAGAACTTTTCAATCACAACAAATAATTTATACATTATAAGATCAAATAGATATCAAAGATAAATGGAAAGATTATTTTCCAGAACTATGCGAAGATAATAGTATACATATTCCGCGAATAATAATATAGAAAGGAATACTTAATGACTAGCATAATTAGCCAAGGGGATAAGAGTTTTGCATATCGTCTTTAATATTACATGTACATATACAACACTTGCTGTTACATATTTCGTTTTTTTTCTGTTTTTGTCTATCTTATCTAATGTTTGAAACATTTACCATCTACTTAAGGAGCATTTTCAGGTATAAGAGAATTTTTGTCTTTTCTTGATTCCTTTTATAGATACCTCAGATGCAAAGTAAGTATGTACACCAATAAAGAATGTTTAATATTTTATTCGTTTTTCCATGAATCAATTATATCGTATAAATTATTATAAATATATATTTATCTCAATATTGCAATAACTTTCTTTTATTTTTTAAACAGAACATACACTAATTTCAAATCAACCCAAGCACGAGCAACGAGTCAGAAATTCTTGCAACATCTTAGAAGATAGACGTCGTTTCAGAGTAAGTTTTCTCTATGTGCATGTCTGTCTATCAATGTATATAGTTTACCAACGAAGTGAAAAGTAATTGAAGAAATATTAAAAGCTTTCCCTAATAGCTGTGTCTCTAGTTGGCTTGTAGGGGCCGGACCAGATGGTGGGAGATCCGACCTTGTTTCCGCCGTTTCTAATGGAAAAAATAACGCAAGATTATGCAAAATACAGCATGTTTTGACAAATAGCTTTTTGGTATATGGATCAAGATGTATTTTACCACCCCAAATCCTCCATTTCTGAGATTACATGCTGAATGCCGCTTAAACTATCTTTCTTGCCCTTGGAAGGCAATAGTTGAATACTTGCTTGTCGCATTAAGTTTAATTTCCCTGGATACGGTCGCATCAGGTTACCTGTAAGAGGAAAGGCTACGTCAGCGATGATTACATAGGGCATTGCTCCTAGCTCAGATGCACCGAGTAAATACCTTGGATTGGGCAAATTCAACCAGTCCCGATTCAGGGCATAACCAATAGAAGAATTTGATAGTTTCCCCCATCTCTGTTTCTATAATATGTACCAATATCTATGTATAAAAGCGCCCGGAGGCGTTTACTAGTGCCAGTTTCACGATTGAGAAAACAAACCCTTGCAGTTTAAATATAGTCAGCCTGAATATGGATGAGGGATGGGTATGGGGGCATATACAACCCCCTAAATTATGCATTCCCATTTGACACGGTAAAATCACAGCAAAGTCATCAGGAGATCACCTTGTTCTAGTAATTGCAAACTCATGACGAAATCATCATGAGGTATTTGTTTGGTGGTCATCCTGATGTCATGTTCAATTTTCCACCTAAATCCAGTGATTCTAAATTACTATGATTTTTTGTCCGGTTTCTGCAGTTAAACTACAAATTATAATTACCTCGGACGTCAGACACAATAAAAAAATATGACTTCAACGTGAGGTAGAAATAACATCATTTTCGTGAACCATGAGGTCATGCAGTCACATAATATGACTTCCTCATTTGACTTTTGACGAATGCGTTTGCTGATATATAATATCGACCTCCGTAGCCTAGAATACGATGATGAATACCCCTAGTGGTTATCCCACTGAGTAATAATCCTTCTATGGTACTATCCCCCAAAGCTAAAAACTACCACCCATCTCTCAACACAAACGAAAATCATAAATTATATAAATGTATATTTTAAGGTTACGAACCGGGGGAAGTGATCGAGGGGGTATTGTCCGCGAAAGTGGCCGCTTGGGTATTTACGATGGAGATGGGGTACTAGAGGGTAGTAATAATGATAGCAACAGCAATAGTTATAATAATAGTAGTACTAATAGAAATAATAATAGTAATATGAATAAAAATAATATGAATATATGCCATACCACACCTCCCTCCGTTGAATATATGAAATAAATCCATTTGGTTTTCCTTTTAAGAAGACTGTTATGATGCCTTGATAAAAAAAACACTCGTCGGACTTTATACCTGTGAAACCTGTTCTAACATCTCCTTACTTTCCAGTTTTGAACGGATTCGAACCGAAACTAGGTCTCGCGAAACCTAGTATCGGACACGTCAGAGCTCTTATGAAAAATTACATCAGTTGTGTGATTCGATCTCTATGTTTCTACTCAATTACAAGCGGTTCTTGAAAATTGACTCAGTCTAACAACGAGCATTTTACCTTGTTTTGATCCCTGCCTATGTGGCCAGGAAGACATAAGGAAAACATTATCAAGTTAATATGTATAGAAACTATTCGTGTAGCATTTTATTTAAAAAAAACTAAAATTTAACGAAATCAAAAGAAAAGGCATTAGATTAAAATTGTATGTAACAGAATATATAATTCTTTCTGGTTCATAGGATATGTTTGCACACATAAAATGAATTTCATAAAATCAATATTTTGGTATTTATAGAATAAATAAAAAGCATGATAAATGTTTAATTGATGTTCAACATGTAGGTTAATTAGAGGGTTGTTGGGTTGATTTGTTTGCTTATTATTGTTTTTGATAATATTGTTTATATTATAAATAACAAAGTGTTATTGTATGATGTCACAAATTAGCTTTTTTTCTGATTGAAAGGCCAACAAAACTATAATATTCAAAACATTGATACGCGCGTTTATCATTTACTTTTAGGTTAATATTATAATGTACAACTTGCCATTACAATAAGATTTGAAATAAAAAGTTTTGTTTTTTCGTTGACCAATAAATTTAAAACTATCTAGAATCTTAGAGGGAAATCGCATTTTTGGCGTCATGTTCCGACTTAAGAACTTGTCCAGCGAGACCATTTTCTATACGCACATGCGACAACAACGCTGTCGGGGACATACTTGAATTCATACTTCGGTGTCAAATTATTAAATATAAAGGTCAGTTATTCAAAGAAATGTTTTTTTCAGAAGAATGCAACATTCTTCCCCTGAGTTTACTTTCTATTTTTGAAGAGCCACTCATTTATTATTCGTCAAGGTTATTGGATAGGCATCACATAAAAACCATGTTAGTGTAAATGAGCTATCAAGCAATGGTATATTTATCACTATACTGAGCATCAAATGCATCTGGTTAATTGCATTGATTTTAGCATTAGACCAGAAAGTTGGAAGTAAAACAATGATATATATTGCGAAAGTTGTGAAACTTGTCAGATCTAAGAAAGAAGACACTGATTATGATAAAGCTAATCTTTTTATCGGAATTTCTTCTTTGCCTGGGTAAGTTTTTTTTCGATCATTGACTGCACATTTTTAGAGAAAACTTCAACGGCTGAAATAGGTTTATGATATTAAAATAATATATTTATATAAACATTTATATTATTTGCAAAAAAAGATAAACCCTGATAAAAAGTAGTTTATATGGAATGGTCATGTTCACTTATTGCTTAAATCTAATATGATAATGGAAGCGTGCGAAAGATGTTATTATTAAAAGAGCTTGAAATTGTTTTAGAGGTACCCCCACAATTAAGCCCTTGCGCAATACTCGGTTTCTCAGAGTAACCCTTTTGAATAGAACCAATCTTAGGTTAAGCTAATCAAAGAAAATCTTTTAACATAATATCCTTACTCGCATTTAAATTGGCTTGAAAATTGAAAAATATGAGATGATGTTTAATATATGTGTTTCTTATTTAAGATAAAGATTATGAATTAAACATGTCAAATTATTAAAAAAACCTCAGTAAAGCATTGACTATTCTAGAATATCATGTTTATTTCAAAGGTAGAGTAGTAATCTGAGACCGATTTTGAAAAATGCTTCCTTTTGAATTTTGCTTTGATATTTTGTATATTCGTCAAGTAAATATATATTATTTAAATATTAACTGTCACGTTTTGTCCTCAATTAAAGATGCTTTATATTCCTTGCTAATTCCGCAATTTTTGAATTTTAGATTCTACTCATTTTTTTCCATCACAGCAAAGGGCCTTTTCTTAATTTCATGCTTCAAACATACCGGTACATGAATATAGACACATAGATTTCTAAGACGATTATTGGCATCATTCGAGAAATCATACATACTAACCGAGTTAAACACCATTACTTGCTTGGCGCGCGCTAGCCGTTTGCATCTTCGAAAAATGCGATTTTTTTTCTTGGAAAACGTGAAAACAAATTTGAGGTCTTTTGCAATATTTGCGAAGCAATATTTTGTAGAAAGTTTTCGCTATGATTTCGAAAATGCAAAAATTTGAGAAAATGCGAAAGAAAATTTGCATGCTTTCGAAAGTTTTGCGAAATGAATTGAGAGCCGAGACCTGGTAAAGTTTTTCAATACTGTAATTTGTTCTTGCACTTAAAAAAATATAATTGCACCTAGATACACGCTGCTCTTTTATATTCATGGGATCCTGAAGACAAAACTATTGAAAAAAGGAAATGAAAAAAAATATTTTACATCTCTTTATGTATATATTTCATGCATATACAAAAATATAAACTTAGAATGAGAAAAAGAAGTAGATCTAATGATTTTACTTAATTAGGCTTGCTTCAAATTGTAATCATTGACTCGTAGTGTATTACTTATTAATTAAACATCAATCCGTGAATTCATCCGTTACCGATCATGAAGTTTCCAAAAGAACGAGAATCAAAGAATCCGAGCCATTCTTCAAATTGTGTTTACCGATTTCGATATACATTTGTAAGTATGAAATGGAGTTGCATAAATCATATGCAACCTACACCTTGAGTAGTAATGGGTTCATGCAATCTCATCGAAACTGTGACCTTCGATTTTGAACACTTAACCAAACCCGATCAGTGAGATGTTGATTTTTTCTGATGTATAATAATAACAAGCTTTCCTTTAAGAGCGCTTCAACACATGAGTTCAGGAAGTCTTTAGGAATTTCAATATTAACAGTTTCGGTTTGAAATATCATTGCCTCGTTTTCCAAATTTTTCGAAAGGTTTAGGTTTTAGAATCACTCAATATCAATAATAGGAAATATTTATCAGTATAAAAGAAAATATGGAAATGCTATTGATGTGTATGCAATTATTCATGTGCAAATGGATGAAAATATGGGGTGTTCTAGATTTGTGATTCAGTACAAAATTCCATGAAAACGTCATTTGCACGAGCGCGAGCGTCATTAAGATAAAAAGACTTTCGTGCGGCTAAACGACTGTCGCATATATGCAACCGCTTAGGCGACCAACTATTTATTGATTCTACGATTGGATTCTCATTCTTAAGGAACTGTTAAGGCTATTAGACGAACATTTGACGGTCCCTTTGAATTGTTGCTTTTCGAAAAAAAACATAAGTTAATATGCATATAAGTAAACGTCCTAATTGAGATTAATATGCTTAATATTTATTTCTATTTTATATATGACCTTTTTATTTAAACTTTTGCCCAATATGATGTTAACGATGTAGCCATTCATGTGGTAAAGGCACGGACAGGAACGAGCGCAAATAATGATCACTATAAAAAATGAGTACATTAGAAAAGCACTGGATTTACAATATCATCTTTGAAACTCGCATTGATCGCATAAAATCTCTTAGGTGCATGTCCGCACCATAACTGGCAAACCTGGTAGTCTATGAACAAATAAAAATCGTTGAAAGCTTTAAATTTGATATTGTTGAAAAACAGTATTGAAGGCATATCCATTGAGGGAGTCACATTTTTGATGTGCTTATAATTAAACTATGATAATATCATATCATTTATTAATAAGTATATGAGATAATAACTAGAAAATGCCGTATAAATTCAATGCGTTTTATACGTTGAAGGTAACCATGGTATCCGTGCGATGTGTGTGTCGCATGATGACATTTGGATCGAAGCTCTTAAATGCCTTGGACCGGAAGTGTCTCCAAGTGATGACGTCATATATGAGCTTACCGTTGAATCGCTACATGAAACGTGCAGGTAAGGAATATATGCAACTACATGCATATGCATATACATGCATACATTCATATTACTATTAACTTTAAGAATACTTCTAAAGCCGGACAAATAATTGAGTTGATTTTTTTTTTGCAAAAATAAAATTTAATTCATTTTTACATTTGTTATAAAATGTCAGATTTTTTGCGTATTAAATTTTGGGGAGCCGCTCTTATTTCCGAGGAAACTATCCCATTGTATAAGTTTTTATAAAAAGTTATCTCTAATATGTTTATATAGTAAATATAAAATAGTTTTAGTAAAAGTTCACTTAGAATTGGTTCATGTACAATCATTTATCGGGTTTCAAACAAAAACACGCAACCAATTTATTAGCCATTAGCTGATATTTTCCCATTTGATGCTTCGGAATTGTTCTCATTCAATAGCAATCATTCCTTGGTCGATTTCAATATTTATTGACTAAATTTGCCTGATGTTACAGCAAATTTATTTCATCAATATGTAATCATTAAAACATAAAATTGACATTAAATAACATTTTTATCTGGCGTTGTCTTGAAACTGGGCGCCTTAATGGCTAAGACATTGGTCTTTGTACATGTACGTGAAGAGTTCTGTGTAACTCAGTGAACCGTCGGCTGCCTAAAATGCAATCTGGGTTCAAAGGGACGTGAATCGACGTCAGATAATTAAAATAAAAAATGCTCAGTGTCTATTTTCGAATATTGGTATTCGATTGAATGAAACTTGTTTCTTTTCAGAAAATATATGCATACTATGCAGTGCATACGGGCGCTGGCTTCAACCTGCCCTGATAATTCGACGGAAGAGGTGGTGCTGGGATTGGTTCATTCTTTAAGATCCGATATATCGCTGATTTGCCAAGACGACAAGCTAATAGCAGGTAATCATAGATAAATGTATATTTTATGTGAATTTAAGTCTGTATTTGTATAATTGATCTATAATGGTGTTTAATTATTTAAACTAATTGTCTGGAAATCTAAAGAAAATATTGAAATTTACGTATCGTTCGCCATTACATATATAAACTAAAATGACAACGGTTTCTTTATGACAATATCGAAGCTTTAAACATTCATAATTTTATTTGTTGGTTCAATTAACAGATTACAATATCCACGAGGAATGCTTCAACAGGAGTAGGAACAATACACAGGGATGTGTTGATGCTTTTGCATTAAATGTACCAAGCTCGGATGACATTTCAGAGTTTGAAAAGGCAAACCCTTACATAATTTGCACGTAAGTATACTCATTTAAAGATGAGTTTCGTTGCTCAGTGTTATTAACATCGATCAGTTGCCCACCAGTTTCATTGTTAAAAGCAATACATGTACACATTTCCTCAAAGTTTTAAATCTATGATATCTTTTTATTTTAATCACCGCAGTGCATTTCCAGATAAGATGTTATTTCTATGATTCTTCTATAAAGCATCAGCCGGGTGCATTTAACCTTTATGTACTGTTGATTATTCATAACTTAACACTGTACACCGAGCTTTGATTATCAGCTTTTACATTATTTTTTGTATTTTTTAAGAGCAATCGATACTCTTCTCAACTGCGTACACCGTCCAACGCTGATTTCATGCGGACCGGAAGCAGCAGACATTTTGTCACGTTTGATATTTGCCCAACTTCCGGCAGAGTTTACAATGAATTGTGACGTCACGATTCCATTCGACAAATCGTCATCGAGTAGCTCTAGCACGACCAGCACCATGATTGTGCTAATTATCATATTTGTGCATTGGATAGATTTTGGTTAAAGAGTGGTATTTCAATATACTATTGATTATTATCATGATGTTATTGATATTTTATTTTTCTGTGAGGCAGCAAAAATGTGTGGTATTAGATTTTTAGGAGGATCGAATAACACATCTGGCCAAATGATACCGATTTTCAGCAAATTAAATCTCGTAAAAAAAGCAACATATAAATCACATCAATATTCATTTTTTTGAGGCGAAAAAGAATGGCGCTGAAGAAAAAAGAACGCGAGGCTAAAAAAACTAGCATTGTTTCATTTTTGACATAGAAATAATGATGTTTTGCAATTTTGAATCGATATACATGTACCGTATGCAACTATTAATTATTCAATGCAAAAAGAAACAAACAGAGGTGATTTTGATCATTTTGTATAATTTATATGCTTATTCATATCACAATGAATAAAGAACGGTTGTTTACAAAGAAAGGTTTTCAAGTTGTCCTGTTTATAAATATCTAATTAATCTTACTGAGTTATGTTAATTACCCACATGATTTTTTAAATGACAATTTTAAAGCTATTTGTTAGCATCATCGATTTCGTACTCGGTTTGGGTATTGTATGAACGTTTTCATTTGATGTCGTTTGACGTTATTCAATATCACGACTTGGTAGATGAGTTCGACTCTGGACTCGATTTCAACGATGGCCTTTTACTGAGTTTCTGTTTCATCGGCGGCAAATGCTGTGGTTTCGGAGAGGGGGTCACTCGAGATTTGCGCAATGCGTTTTGCCTCACTTGCGTCACGAACGTGTCACTCGCTGATTCCAACGCAAGTTTCTCGGCGTACGCCACGTTCTGTTTGCGCTTTGTGTTCATAAACTGTTTATCTTGGTGGATACTGGGAACATCTGCTAGCCACACTTCACATTGATTCTGTTCATAGCTTGCCTCGAGATCTTGGTCGTCGGCGAGAAAGCGATTGTAACGTTGCATTACAGCGCTCACGACAAGGGAATAGCCGAACACGTAGTTCCGTTTGAAATTCGGACGCAAAAATGGCGCGACAGTTGGCGGCGGATTATCCGAGTATATCCGAGAGGGCGATGAGAAGTTCGACGAGGAAGTGGTCACTGATGGCGGGGCCCATAATGCATTTGATCGCTTCCGGTGTGGATCTCCCCCGATATGACTTCCGGTGGGCCATTCGCTATGGCGCCGTTTGTCCGATGAAGTCCAGTTGTCGGTTTTTGATGGTAAGCGTTCACTGAAGCGTCGGTGTGAATTGGAGGAAGGGATCGGTGGTAGGACAGTAGATGCTTGTGATATTTTCCGCATCCTTGTCGGTTCTGATGTTTGAGACATTATTATTTAACGGCTAATATTCAGCTTTGAGTTAATATTCCAACTGCATCAATCCTTTAAGCCCGATGCATTATTAGCAGTGGTATTTATCTTGCTTTCAAGTTGTTTTTAAATTATGATTATAATTATGAACTATCCATAAAGGTCATTTGAATTTCACAATCAACTTAAATCAAGGCATGAGTACCACACTTATCTGATATGATATTTAAAATGTTACATAAGTGATTTTATTTATGAAATGATGAAATAGAACGCGGATAATTATTACATCGTCACTACCGATTCAGGTAGGAAAACTTTTAGTAAGGCAATATTATTCCACACGGCTCACTATACTGTTATAAGAAAATCATTTTCAGAGTCAAAACATCATCATTTTTGAGTGTTGTGTATTTTGTATATCAAAACCTTATATATCAGGCTTATCTTTGACATATGATAATCAAATTTATGTTATCAAATATGATTAAAACTATGTTTGATAAGACGTCAAGTGAACTTTTAAATTGCAAGATATATCATTCATGTCTATCAATTTAACAGTGATAGTACTTAGCTGTATTTCTAATCTGATAAACCAAGTCTTAAGCAATAGAGATATTCAATTCATATCTTGTCAAAATAAACTGCGACGCCCTAATGGACTTAATTTTCAACTAAAGAAAAACGTGCATTCGATCGTATCGTTTATGACAATTAATATAAAGATTGCAGTGGATCCGAAAAGTATAAGGCTGCCATATCTTTTCCACTTATGTAAATAAATATTTATAGATAACAAACATGCCTTCACATTATTCTGTCAGTTGATTATATCGGGCAGTATAGTTCATAAGGTTTTAATAAAACCCAAAGATAAATAAAACAAGGCACCACCTTTATTTTTAGATATCGTCTTACATTTTAGGAACGCAATGTGTTTGCTCACTTCTTTCTAATAGCGAATGAAAAGAAGTGTTTTACT
>LQRL01046236.1:0-15838 GCA_001703475.1 Hydroides elegans | reverse complement strand
AGTCATTGTTTTATGATTGTCGAGATATTTATCATTTATTAAAATATATTTTTCAAAAACCGACATTATTTTGTGCCTCGCTGAAAACCACTGAGACGCAATCTAGGCTCTCATTGGCCACTCTTGTTTAAATGGACCAATGACAAGACGTGCTCATTTGTTGACATTCATTAATTGATGATTGACAGCGACTTTTAATAGAGAGAAAGTTGCGTCATCGAGTAAAGGCAGTTGTGCGGGAGAGGGGGAGGGGCAGCTTTATAAGGCGCGCTGCTGCATAATTAATCAATATTCACTTTCTGCTTACAGTGACACAGTCAGCATTCGTTACATTTTTAGTCTAGACTATAATGTTAATGTTTGAAAAATAGAGTGACAATAATTCTGGAATGCAAAGGTAGACCTTCCAAACTAAATATTTTTCGAAATTAAATTGAGTGCTTATCTGTACTTAGGACAGTATTCCCCATGTATTTTGTCTAAAGCAAGTATAGCTTATATGCCCTTAAAGGTACAGTGTATAAGCCTATTTTTACAATATTCATATTTGAATCGACACCTCAAGAAGATCGTAGATATGAAATCTATGATTGCCTTTCTAGTTTTGCTTGTTTTTATAATTACTGTAAATTAGAATACTGTAAATGTTATTATTTGTTTGCTAAACAAAAAATGATACCGTTAAATTGGGATTCTTGCGAATCGATGACATCGAAAAATGCAATGGTGCCACTGACTGAGCCAGACACTACCAGCAGAGGATTGTCAAGCGTTGTTCTATCTGCAGGAATAAACCTGTAAGCAACAGTATTATGAAATATGACTTGATGCGTAAATGTATACGATATAATGTAAAAAAATATAATAAATAGAAATAGAATAAGATAGCAAAAAATGCAATCTTGGTTATTCATGTTACTACCTTAACAAGTTAACGAAAACTACATATCAACGCTTTGACCAATGCAAGTTTAAACATACTTCAAATCCTCTGCCTCGGAAAAGTAAAGCTCTCTGTCGTCATACAGTTGTTGAAACGTTTTTCCTGATTCAAGCGGGCCACCACCGTAGAACATGCTTTCAAAGTTAAGCGTCGGAGAACCTTCTTCCATTGCAACTGTGTAAATGGCAACCAAACCCGGGCGCTCCATGCCCACAAATATCACGGTTTGGTTGTTGATAATCGCGTAATCGAGAGCCTCTGGTTCCGTGCCCTAAAACAAGGGTTTATTAGAATCTTACTGAAATGTCTATAAGTTCATGCTTTAAATAGTTTTAAATAGCACAATAAGATATATTTAGAATAAAATATGTTAATATTATTTGCATGTCATCACATATTGCTATAATGCAAATATATCACAAATGTTATGTTGGTTGAAATATATAGTAGATTATAGATGTGTGATATAAGAATTTTAACTATTGTGCCAGCTAAAATTATGGCTATGAAATTATGCCTATGAATGCCAGCAGCTGCTACCTTGTTATCAGAACGGCTATCGAAAGTTTCCTCGGGAGTACTGTCCGGGTCGCGTGCATCGCTGTTGAATATTCCGGGAAAGAGACGGGCGTATTCCTCCTCTAAATTGCTCGCCGTGTCGAAGGCAAGAGACATGTTTGATACCCTGCAAATAAACGTCACATTATAGGAATTTTCAAACTATACAGACAACGGAAATGGCACCGAGATGCATAATTTTCCTTCCTTGAATTGGATTTTACCTTATGTATAAGAATATTATATGGAAAATTACATTTTACACAATTTTTCAAACTACATGCATTTATTTCATATAATAATTTATTTATTTTGGATCCTCAGTTAATTTTTGTTGCTATAAGTCACCTGTATAGAGAAACACTCCGGCCTCCATATGCATACAGATGCTCTATCTTTCCTTCGCTATCTAATCCGTCGACCATGCTGAACTCAAGACGTCCCAATTCAGCGTCAGTGTTTAACATGTCTACGATTTCGGACGGCAACGAAGAACTGATCAAATCATCTGTGATACAATACATCAAAATAAAAATTAGCAAAATCTACAAATGTAGGTGAAAATCAAGTAAAACTATTAGATCTTTAAGAAGGAAAAACAATACATAGGCGATCCATGAAGTTGGATGGTAGCTTTCAAGTATACATTTTACATAACAAATGAAATTATGGCCATAAATTTGTTTATATGTACATATATAAAAATATATATTTCAAGTATACCACATGCTCTTTTGATAACAAATAGTAAGTAACCCAATAACTGGTCGCATTTTCAAAGTTTTTCAATTACGTTGTGAGGTCTATATGTTCAGAGACGACCAATGAGATTCATATGTATATAAATATATTGTAGTTTTAAAATCGTTTTATTTGCAGTTGCATGTATTATTATGTAGCTATAATGTGGCACGGCTAAAAAAACACGAATAAATTGCATTTTTAAAAGAAAGCACATAACAAAATATGATTATTTTATAATAAATATATGCAGATTAAAAAGTTGCGAAACACATAATTTTTGTTGGTGTAGTTCGAATACTGCCAATGGGTACAAGCTCTAAATTTCAACCGGAAGTGCCTCTGGACTTAGCCTAGAATTCCAATTTTGTTAAAAGTTTTGATATATAATCGTTGTGCCTCCCCTCACATGTTCTATCTCATGTTTTTGATTATTTGAGGGTGTGAGTAAAGATCGTGGGCTTAATAGAAACACATATGACAAACAAATGATTCCTATCAAACAGTGATTTGAAACTGGGTCTAGGCTTCAATAAAAGATAGATCTACGGTTTGGATATATTCACTATATTCTTAGATCTAAGGTAGTCAGATTAATCCGGGCGGATGGGGACGTTCTCGTTTTCTTTTATTCACATCATGGATTATACATTTATTGAGAGGAAAAAAACGTTAAGGGCCTGGTCACACGGAAATCTTTTTCGAGTTTTTTTTTAATCTTAACAATGTGTTAATTTCAATAAATTCCTTTTGGGCAAATCAAAAACGCTCATTGCTTGAAGGTTTTTGAGTTCCCATCAGGAATGCATTGAAAATGACCGTTTTTTCGGGTTTTATCTTGATACACGCTAAAAAATCTCTCTTTGCGGCTAGGCCCGTGTGGAAGGATATCTCACAAAAAGGTTTCCATTTCTCTTAAACAACCGGAGCACATCAATTTCATATGATTTTCATGGGTTTTTCTTGTCTGTATAGCCATAAAATCTATAAGATTTTAATATGGTCTGCAACGCTTTGTCGAAATAGAATATTGAGTATGATTTTTATAATATTGCACGCACCCCTTTAAGTGTCAAACAAGACATGTATGTCTCTCTGAATTATTGACAGGGAACAGAAGGGGAGCACCTTCTGTTTAATTTACAAAGATTTCAACAATTAAGAATCGGCAACATTTTCTAAGTTTCTCAACCTGCTCCCAAATATACACCGATTTAGACACATATCTCTGGATTTTAGTTTTTTGCAATATATGACAAATCATTAGTTGTTTCATATTGATATATTTTGAAAAAGATAGAATAATTGAGACAAATGTTATTACAGTTTAAATAATCCCGTGCCACATTATAGCATCGGTACCTTCGAGCAAATTCTCGCCACGCTCCACTTCGACCCACTCCTCAGTGAGACCGAGGTCGGTGTCGTATTCCTTTGTGTCTCCCTCATTGGCCGTAATGAGATAATCGGAGTGTCCGAGGTGCAGGAATTTTAGGCTGTCAGCACCATAGAAAGCCCTGATTGGCCAGTGACCAATGTTGATTCCTATTTTAAATCATCATTTGAGAAAACATGAATATTTCTACGTTTATTTACGCAAACTTGGTTTCATATAATTTTAAGGGAAGCACGCCAAAAAATAACATGCTTTGGAAGTCGCAGCTCGAAGCAATACTAGAACAGCCACTATTGAATTCACTATTCTATCAGAAAGTTTATCAAATGCTTGAGATGAAATTTTACAACGTTCTGTATAAATCAACTGTCTAATATCTAGCTCTAATCCTGTTTCAAGGTTCATAAATACGCCTACATAAGGACCACAAGATCATTAACCCGCTCATGGAGTCTGTCTTAATATATCCCACTAGATAAAAGTAGCAATTAATTAAGCCAAGCAAGACTGTTCAGCGTGGTGAAAGAACAGATACAAAACAAAAGCATTTGTGCTACATATAATGACAAAGTCAAGTAAACACCAGCTAATGAATAAGACCCAGCGTTTTGAAAAACAGATTCCTATATTAAGAGCATTGCATGTATCTGATAAGAAGACTCATCTTGTCTAATTATTGCAAAACATCTTTATTTCAATAATGTCAAAATACAAAAAGTATATATACATTAAATCTAATATATATATAGATATAAAATATAAAATAAATAGTCAATGATATCTATTGATAGACATTTTACCGTCGTCATCGTTACTTGTATCAAGTTTATCTGCAAACTCGTTGCCCTCGTCATATGACTTGTAGCCCATCGGATATATATCAACCCAGGTAAGCGCATCTACGTCCAGGACGGCTATTGCGTTGTTTTCCTACACAAATATAAAAAAAAACAATAAACGAATCAATGAATAATATGTTACATTAAAAAAGATATTTTTATATAAATCTATTTAGGATGCTTAGGACACATACATGTACATGTTAATTAGGACAATACATTGTACCTGGAGTGAGAAGTAGGCAAACTTGTCATCGTAACTAATGGCAACGTTTTCTGGCTCCATGTCCTGAGAGAATGTAGTAGTAGATCCGGATCCCTGACCATTGTAGACTTTTCGGACACTCTTGGCACGATATTCCTCTTCTCTGAAACATTTTGATTTATCATATTTGACTAATGTACATAAAACGAACAACAATAACTACACTTTTTTTTCAATTATTTTGAAAACTTTATTCTCCGCGGTAATGGTATTGCGATCTAGGCATAATTTGTGAATAGAAGCAGCAGCTGCATCAAAAAGGATTTTCCAACTTAATCCAGTGCAATTATATGACCAAATTTGTGAATAAGAGTATTAATAAATTATTTTGTCAGCGTAAAAATATACTTTTCTCTATTGAGAATACCACGTGCTTTGATATCATCTCCATACATTGATTCTATATCAATATATCAATAAATTAATTTACTTGTCATTGAAGTAATTGAAGTCGACAAATGTATATGTCGGTTCCGCTGTTCCCGGATCACCATTGAAATCAAGGACACCAGCTCCTCCCTCGGGGTCGACAAAAGCGTCATCTATGAGACGCGGTTCTCCTTCGATTACGACCAACAGTTTGCTGCAGTCGGAGGTGAAAGCGGAGCTGTCGGGCACTGGACCGACTAATGGAAAGGGAACATGGAACAGTCTTATTTTATCAGATTTGTATCACGCCTCTAATTAGACTAAAAGTTTGCAGTATAATATATGAATATTCATGACACACATATTAATTCCTAATTCACTTTAGGCTGGTATAGAGGCGCTGTGTAGAACCCCTAAAACAAAGATATTTGATACTTCCTTTCTGAAATATTTTTCTCACCCGCAAATTCAGCGATGAGTTCCATTGGGGGATTGTTTCTCGGGTTATAGCGAGTGTAAACCAAGGCTCTTCCATCCATTGGCGACGTCACGTTGTCAATCATTACTGCCACCCAGTCCTGTGAGACGAGTAACGGATTAATATTTACATAGTCAACTAAATTATAATTCAATTGGTAAAATTCAATCGATAAAATAGTCAAATAATCTAGTCATATTTATTTTATGTATATATCTCATCAAAACTATTCTCAAACTATTCCCAACTGGTTGGGAGCCATATAACGTCACACATATTCATACATTTCCTTAAAACCAACTGGGATCTACATAGGATTATTTTGATATATTGAGTTTAACTTGCTAATTTTAAAAGCAAGAAATGAAGAATGATCTAGCTAAAAAATGTTACCTTGCAAGTAGTTACATCGCAAATGACGCCATCTCCCTCTTGGTCGAAAAGAGTCACGTGGTCTATAATGGCTGCATTCTCAGGATCCGCGAAGTCAATTATATGCAACAAGTTGTTACCTGCCATGGGAATAAGAACCTTAATAAACTGACAATTTTGATAATGCTAAAGAATTTGGGCTAAAATGCATTTTCGGGATCATACTTTTGGCAATCCTCCTTAGGTAGGTTGATTTTTTTTCGCAATGTTTATAGTGGTTGCTCTAAAGCTCATCCAGACTCTCCAAACATTCTTTCATCGAATTGAAATAATCTGCCTCAAAACTCTCTATTATTATACTATATTGGAATTTCAAGCAATGCTAATGTATGAAGAACCATCGCAATTATGGTAACTTTTTCCAAAGAAGCCTATGTAGGTCTGGATTTTCTTTTTAATTAACACAATAATGCAAACAAATATTTTACAAGAAGCATAAACAATATAGATATAATAAGGAAACCAAGCTACTTGCCAACTGTGTAGATGTATGGATTGACTGCATCCAGTGCCAGTTGCTCTCCAACCTCCGCGTCATACTCGTATTTCTCGGGTCCGTATCTTACCGGAACAAACACAGTTGTTATGGGTTTCAAATGTATTTCTCTTTTTACATTTGCAAAACAAGCGATACCTAGAATTAAAGCGATAAAATAATGCATATTGATGTTGGTTGAGATGCCTTCTAATATAGTTCTGAGGATACGTAAGGGAAATGGTAATAACCAGGATAGAGCAGAGGGATTAAAAAACGTGAATCTAGATCTTGAGATATGGTCTAATCGAGTGCTTAAAGTTGATAAAATGATAATTGCTTTAAGTAGATATATTGTGTTTTTTCACAGATCAACGGTTCCGTGCATAAACTCTCAACATGTCAACTTTATAAGCTTTTGAAATTAAAAAAAAACATCACACGAGAAAAACGTACGTTGATATGAATCATAAGCCACATATCTGATAGAAAACCCGATACAAATTGATTTGAAGATTAACCATTTATATATCGTTTGCAATAGACTTTCGCAAAACAACACAAATCCATCTTTTATCCTTAAGGCACGGATCCCTACAGTTGCGAATTCGCGTGTGACATCACATCAAAATCATGAGTGAATAGCATGGTGTGTTCATCGAGTGCCATCGCGTGTGTCCGTATCAAGGGTACCTCACGAAATGCCAGTAAAAAGTTTTTTTTTTATAGGAAATCGAATGTATTGAAAACATTTCGAAAATTGCCTTATTTTTAGCGGAAATTTTGGTGAAGCTTGAGATATATTTTTCATTTTTTATTTTAAAAAAGTAAAAAAAAAAAAAAATATGACCTCAATTTTGAGTTTTATACTTAGCTTTAATCCATCTTTTAAGATTTAAAGGTTATTTTTAGATTGTTATATATTTCAATGTTTTGAGGCCTCCTATATTTGCTCAGATATAAAAGGGGAAATCGGTTTCTGAGTCATGATTAGTTTTTGGGTCACTCACTATTTTCAATAGAAAAACACATGAAATATACTTTTATAACGTAACAAATGAAATCATGAACATATTTGAGTGTTATTTTTTTGTGTTTGTAAAAAATGTTTATAAATGTTGTTTATGTGACAAATAGTAAGTGACCCAAAAACTGGTTTGGGATGACTCAATAACTGATTAGCACTTTTACATTTGTCTACAAATGGGTCATTGGGTGGAGGTGCCCATCTCCGTATCGTGGCAGACAAGTATGATAGGTCTATTTAGTACGTTACATATATTTCACGCGCAATCAACAGTTGATTGCGGGTAACAGTTACTGTTACCTAATAGCGGCTAATTAGATATTAATGTTATATTACGGGCATATATATTTGCATGATCTCGACTACAATTACTCTGATTAAAATTAATTTGTTATATCAAGTTTTGTTGGTACCTGTTTATAATGGAAAAGGTTTATTATTAGCAATAATAAAGTATTGATCAAATAATAAAGCATGCATATATTTATTCATATCCTCCTAAACATTTGCCATGAAAAACGTTAAGGTGCATCCCTTGGCCAGTGAAATTTTGAAGTTAGCTGCAAAGGGAGTAATCTAGCAATCACAGCGAAATTGGATTTCAAAGGGGTTTCTTTATTTCATACAAATTTCTTAGCTAGCATAAGAGATCCCAACGGCCGATGAGCTATCCAGATGCTTCATTTTTATCTGTACGTAGACCGTAATGTGAATTAAGGGGGATATTATAGAGAAGTATGCATTGCTGTGACACAATTGCAAGGATGATGCATATTTAGATTAATATGTATGATCACGGATGAATTCACGGATGATACTTTATAGATATTATCTTATGTGTTAATAGTATCTTTACATCAGTTGGCCTGATTCTAGGATAAGGTTTATTGGTTGAAGTTAAAAGAATGTCTGCAAGAGCTTTTAGACTTTTTTTTATGAAATTGCGATGATAAATGCATCGTTTCATGAAATGTCGAAACTTGTTAGACTCTACTGACATCTTATTGACTTAAATTCATAATGATACTTCATTGACTTAAAAAAAGCTTTTTTTTTCTTCAGATATTCGGTTAAGCATATTACACATCAAATAAAACATACTATTGAAATATCATAAATTATATTAGACTGATTTCCCGAATATCATAATATACACACACAGCAATGACGGTATATGAAATCATTCAAACAAGTAATCATTTCATCCCTGGATCGACCGAACGATTGAGTCAAAGATATTATCCACAGTATGAAGGTTATTTGATTAATCAAATCAGTCTTCATGTGACAAAATATTAGCAAAACTCTCGAAATCCACAAAACCAATGCTCGAGTACAGGTAAATCCATGCATGAAACTAAAAATTAAATGATAAGCGGTTCCTATGAAGTTATAAGCAAAGGATCATGTCTAGTACTCGAGTAAATTACACACAAAATGATAATAACTGCAGATTAACTGATCGAGATAATAAAATTGTTCGGACAATTCGGAAAACCTTATCAAAGATCAGTATCCGAACCGTATCCGACCATACCAAGTCCCCGGCCATATTATATTCATAATGTTATCAAAATTGGCAACATGGACCATCAAGTCCCCTATCATTATCTTCAAAAATATGATTTTGATTTATAAATGTATCTTATGTCATAATGCACCAATTAAATGATCCTCCGATTTGGAGGACAACCTAAAACTGCACTTTCAAAAACAAATGTCATTGCCTTGTGATAAATGTATATTTTCCATTGTAATCTGTAAATAAATTTTACTAAACTTATTATTTTGAAGAACATTTATCAAAACGACCTACGCCGAAGTGGTCTTATTGCCTTACGATCGATGAGCCGAAGCCCACTCGTGAGGGACAAAAATGTCTTGACCAGGAACCAAAGAGGTTTCTCCTAATAGGTATGGCAAACTTTATGTATGTGTACAGTGTATGTCCTCGAAGGAACGAAGTGAGTTAAGGAACATTAGAGGTAAGGGTCGATGTGTCTCTTTAATAACATTATGAACCGGCCATTTAAGGTGTAAACGGACCGAAGTATCCCGACGTTAAAAAAATGTCAAGCGGCATACCTACTCACTCACAGATCCAGTTGTTTAGTAAATATCAAGAGATTTTTTTATTCCTAAGACAATGCTTCCTTACAATGCATATATGCATTGTAAGGAAGCATTGTCTAAGGAATAAAAATTATTTTTTATATTTACTAAACAACAGGATCTGTAGGCAATAAATATATTAGTCAACATATACATGTAAGTTTCACATTAAGTGATAACATGATGGTCCTAGACATCGTTATCAATTGATTTAAAAGGGTGTTTGTACATATGAAGATAGATTCTATGTGTTTACATGCTTTTAATGTCATGTTAAGGACTTTAAAGTATCCATATATAGTCTAACTCAAACAAAACATTCTATGGTATAGAAGTGTTTCAGTATAGATCTACCTGTAGTCTACTGCTTGAACAAATCAAGTTTTAATAATATAATTTGATCGTGTAGTCTTTACATAATATATTTAGATGTGTATTGATCCAGGCAAAACGTCACCCTACACAGTCATAATCACAGGACATAAAGCAAAAAAATAATAATTGGCAGCATTTGACAAGTTCCCGGTCAAAAAGTCATATTGTTCTGTCCGTTGATGCTCTAGAGCATATTCGAAAACTAATGGCCAGTGTTCCTGTAAAGACATACACACAAAAAAAATCCAACATACATTTTGGTTGATACATACATGTAGTCTATTTAAAAAAAAATGATGATAGACTAATGGTTCATAATTATTATGTGAAAATGGAATCCATGTTAATATTTCATAATCTTAAAAAAAAAACAGTTATATGACAGTTAAATAAATATACCAATTTGATTGGGTTTTGGTTACATAGCTACATACGTTTTCAATCAATAAGGCTATAAATTCAAGAAAATATTGCTTTGAAAACATTTCATGCATGCTGTTGATGGAAAGTCCACCATTCGTGTTTATCATTGTTGAAAGAAAGGAAAACGACTGGACCCCTAGTCGTGACGATGTCCAATTTAAAATGAACACAGCATGTCCATTTTTGCTGTTATTAAGAAAATATAAATACTGGTTAAAGAGAGTAGGTCAAGCTTTACACACAAAACAAAAATTGGCTTTTACCTTTTAATCGAGAACACTGAACAAAATAACGATCAAGTAAGCTTGAAAATCATAATTTATGTAAATGGACAATATGTGAATTGTCGAAAAAGAGACAAAACATATTTCAGTATACAGTTTTATCACGCGGTATTAACTTCTTGACTTAATTAGTTGTCTATCTTCCGTTGGCTATCGCTAACTCAACATGGCTGTTCCAAAGGTTCAAGTGGAGGTGGGTAATTTTTCAACCCTTATCGACCAAGACCCGCTCGCGATCGATACCCGTTCCCGAGGACAGTGTGATAAGAAAGAGTGGGCTGTTCCATAAGCATGTCCAGTTTTAATGGATATAAAATATGTCCCATTGTTAATCTATTCAAATGTTATTAATAGTCCTTTTATCATATTTTCGATTGGCATTTATGTGAAGATTTTTATATCGATATATAAATGATAAATTAATGAACCAATATTACAAATGGTTAGGAAAGTAAACTTTTATGAATAGAACAGTCCTAAATTGTCACCATCCTATCTTCTATAGAATTTTATTCATTTGACAAAGTGACTTGATTTTCTGTCACAGCCCTTCACAATATATGATAACGGCTATTTATATATCACACGTAATATGTTTTGCATTCAACGTTGAAGTATTATCACATCCAAGCCCCAATAAAGCGATTATCTCATGTAATTTTTACAAACTAAAGCAAAAAAGTATTTCCATTCAGGTCTATATTGCGTAATACCTACATTGTCGCTGAGAAAAGTGAGATTTAAAATAATGTATTGTAAAAATACGGATAAATAATTTCATGAACTTAATAATCAACCATGGATAATATATTTAGATTTAAAATAACGCATAACATGTTTAACTCGAGAACCACACAAATGCATTTAAAAACATGCATTTTCATCACGCTTATTTTGTTTGACGGTAAGTATATGCAAGAATAGAAGACCGAAACCAGTCATATATCATTTTAAATCTTACATGATTATAGGTTCCAATATCATAACTAAATCCATGTTATCCATAAAAGTGTTCATAAAAAGATATTGGATTTCTATAAGTGTATTGTACCCTTGAACTAGGTCCCTAAATAATCATTTTTTTCTTATTTTTACAGGTCCATCCAGTTTTGTAAATGCTAAATCCACGACTGATCCAACACTCCCTTCTACCGACTCAACCGAATCTCTTTCTACAACCGAACTATTTGAAGAAACAACAAATTTCACACTATCAGTAACCAATACCACAGACTCTAATGACACTGTCACATACACAACCGAGTCACCTGACTTTACCTTAAATATCACAACTGAGGATACAACGCCTTGGACAGTGGAACTAAACACAACTGACAGCAATGTAACGGACACTACGCAATCGCTAATAACTGAGGTATCGTCAATTTCGGACGATCTTGGAACTGCAACGCAGGATTTAACAACTAGTGAAGATGTGACTGATTCTACTGTTTCATTAACAACAGACATAACGTCCAGTAATACTGATGATAGTACTTCCACACAAGATTTATCAACTAGCGACGATGTAACAGACACTACATTCTCATCGATCGCAGACACTACATGGAATTCAACATCTAATGAAACTGGTGATATAATTACTACCACGGAAAAGGATACGGGAGATGGAGATGGTAAGTGAAATATATTTATATAACCAGTTAGTTGTTTTTACCTTTTAGTGAATATCATCCTAAGCAGAAACTGGATTACCATATTCTTTACCGCTGGTCAGATGAAACATGTGTGAGATTATACATTTGACAATTATAATTTAAAGGTATGCTACGTTTATGCAGTCGCTTCGTCTTTTCTGCCAATATATAATCATTCACCCCATTTATACTTTATATAGCAAACACTAGATCAAAACTATTTTTCTAAGTTTTGAATAAAAATGCATTTGATATTTTAAATAATATATGAAACCCCATACTTTATATCCCCACAGAAGGCGGCAACAGCCACAGTGGTCTGCCCGTAGGCGTCATCTGCCTCCTCGTCCTCCTCTCCACCTGCGCCCTCGCCGTGGTCGGCTACTTCGGAGTCAAGGAGTTCCGGAAGCGACGCACGATGCGCGCACAGTCGGAGTATTCGCGCATGCTCGATAATATATCTTATAATAGAGCGAGTGAGACGCCGGTGACGTTCGAGACGTTTCTTACGCGGAACACGTAGATGGGGAATGCGATGGTGTGTTTTTTAATGTATGTGATAATTTTCATATGTGGCTTGTACGTTTGTGCTTTCCTGTTATATATTTTCATGCCAATGTAAACTGTACATTTGAATGTGAAGTAACGAATGAGCAATAAGATAAAGTGTTTTCTTAGGTTGTATTTAACTATTGTCTTGTTTGAAAATCAAATCTCTGTTAGATTGTATATTTGTAGAATATGCCTCTCTTAAATAACACACTTTTTTCTTGAAATAAAAGGGCCTTATTTTGTTCAGAAAAATGATAACGGTCATGAATGCATCTATAACAAGGTTTGCAGGTATGCCTGAGATTTATTTTTTCACAAGTCATGTTAAATCTGTCTAAATAGGTATAGGGCGACGCTGACAATGTATTTAAATGTGTTTAATAGCACATGAGACTTCTTAAAGTATTTTCGAAAAAAAAAATCTTTGATAAAACCAAGGGAGGAGACTTGTTTTTGTTTAATACTTAATGTCCTCATATGCTACATTTTCTTATATATTAATGCGGAGACGACACAATTAAACAATATTACTCTAGGACATTATGTTAATATGAACTATTAAAGTGCATCATTTAACTTATAGTGACATCAACAATGACATTTCACAAAATTTGCATAATATCTATGTAGAATATTCATATTTCATAGCCTTTGGGTAATAACCATTTTTTAAGGGGTAAGGGTACCACCGCCTTGCAGTTACAAATGCTTCGGGGCTTTTTGGAACTTACACTTCTGCTCCCCGAGAAAAGTTCATTGGGATATTGCTGAAAATGTTTAAATTGATTATAATTACTAAATATAAAATCGAACAAAAACAGGGCTTAAGAGATACCAAAGATGTATTATGCGACATTTTGTAACAGTTTAGGTTTGGTTTATTCAACCAAAATTCTTATTCATGGTAAGCATATACATGTATATATGTTATGAGCATATGGTATTTTACATGATAAATAATTCGTTTTCAAAGCGCATGCTACAAATATTTCGGTTGATGTTTACCGGGAACTGCTGTATTGAAGCCCACCCGAAATTAAGCCCATGGGCTTGTATTCGGATGTTACATTCGAATAGAAGCCCATGGGCTTATATTTCCTTTTTTTGCGGTTAAGTGATAAGATACGTTCTTAAAGGTTGATTGAATGTAATGAATCCTCACTTTGCAAGTTTAATATGTATGAAATGTCTTTCTTTCTTGTTCGAGATCCTGATTGCGGTCACAAAGTTGGAAGGCCTGGTAGGATATTGTGCACTTTTTATTGCAGTGACAAACACTATTACATAGTAAAAGCGTTTTTGAACTTTAAAAAACAAAATAAGTTCAAATTTACATCCAAATAGAAGCCCATCCATCCGATTACAAGCCCATGGGCTTCTATTAAGATTCAAAATTCATTGGGCAAAAGGGCCTACATTCGAATAGAAGCCCAGGGCTTCAATACAGCAGTTCCCGGTAGTCATCATTTAAATAATTGTTTAACAACTGGTCAAATTACTCATTAAACATACCAGAATTGGGTGTTACAACAAATAGTAGAAGCACTCGATATAAAAAAAGCTCTAAATAGGAAAACGTCAGAGTGTGTCATATCATCTTGATTATACTAGTGTCTCTATGTAGATTTACTTGAGACATTCAAGAATCGGCCACTTAAAAGTTCAGGATAGTGTGCAAGGATTACCAAAATAAACAGTTCAATGATTAAATTTTCTGGAATGTGAATCAAATAACTCAAAATTAAAGAAAGTAAAGTCAATAAACATTGTGTTGACATGTTTATTTAAAAATCAAAATCAAAATCAAAAACAGTAAATATAATATTTATTTCAACGCAAAATTCTGCACGCACATACCCCTTCTGCATGGATGGAAAAGTTCCAAAACAGCTTTCTTATATAACTCTACCCATCACAGTAAACAATAAGACACTAATGCGATAGAGGCAATGATAATGCAATAATGCCATTGCATTGCCCTTCGCGCCCTCGAAGAGCTTCTTGTTTTTCGCGTTGCTGTGTCGCATTTCACCTTGAACTTGCGACTTGTGATCGTGTGACCACCATTTCCCAAACAACACAAGATTTCATGTTGATTTTGATGAATTAGGCCTAGAGTCTATGTGTCATTGTTTATTAATAAATGATGGGGATGCAAATATTCTTTTTTAAAAGTGCTCAGTTCACCACGTCGGAAAGAGGAAATTCGAAAGAGGTTTGAAGCTTTTGTTCTAAAACGTTCATTTGTCGTAGACGAGGTAAAAGCTTCACCTAAACGGCCATGCGAAAACCGTCGCCCGGGTATTAACAAAGCACATCGTATTTCCAATGCATCGACGTCATACGAAGTGCTGCAGGAGTCTACTGGATGTGTTTGCGAAAAAAAAACATTACAGACTACTTAACGACTAAGCGACGTTACATATATTTATCACCTGGGTCTTAGTTTACCAACCGTTGCATATCACAAAAATCTTCAAATACACTCAAGAGGGGTAATATTACAGCTTATAATGTCAATATACTGCACAAAGAGTCTTATTCAATGTTATTGAAATGCAAATTTCAAAATAGAATGCACACCTTCTCCCAATTATCAACCTCTGTGAGTGTTTCTAAAAATAAGTCATGCAACATTATGGAAATGTCATCACGGCCTGCTCGGCGTATTTTTGTAGGATCGCTGGCTTGCCTGGGAAGAGGGAAGGTGTTGTTGTAACGTATTTTGATTCTTGTTCATGTGCATTCGGTTATTGCACGGATTTACCCGGGCCTCCTAACTGCAAAACGAATATAAACAAAATTTCATAAAAGTAGATAGGAAACACCGATATGAGTGCAGGGCTGGCACACTGAGTCAATCTGGTATTATCGCTCACACTTTTATGTGTTTTTATGACGTCACGACGTG
>LQRL01046225.1:0-13257 GCA_001703475.1 Hydroides elegans | reverse complement strand
GTTCTTTTCTGCAAAATATTTCTATTTAAGTTAAAAGAATTATTCTGTGACCTCCATTGTGTTTTACCAGTCTCTAAAATCTAAGTATGGTGTTTTTTTTGTGCTGGCCAAAAATCTTGAAGTCTACATTAATGATTTTCTTAACACATTTCAAGCATGCCCACTCGGCAAGACGTCCTCGGACGTTAAGCGGACGCCCTACTTTGGGCCCGTATGAAAGTTTTCCGGACGTCCTTATTCGTCGCGGACGTAGAAAAGACGTTGTATCGACGTCGCATCCGAATCAGACGTAAGAATAACGTTCTACGGACGCCGGGACGTAAAAGGACGTCCGGAAAACTTTCATACGGACCCAAAGTAGGTCGTCCTCTCAACGCCAGGTCCGAATGCGACGTACTATGGACGACCCTTGCCGAATTGGTGCATGCTTGTTAGTAAATATGGGTTTTATTGTCAAGAATGCAGTGTTGGTGAGCTGTTGTCATCTGTTCATGACTTCTTTTGTACCGATGAGACTTTATAAAAACATGTTTCCAGTTTTCATTGAAATCCTCTTTTTCATTTCGTATTATAAAGTTTTGATTGTTTTATTGAGATATTTTCTATCTCTGAGTTTCTCAATAGTACTTAAAAAACTATTTTTTATACAGATTTCTATTTCATCAGCATAATGTTGGTCTTTATTTATGTTTTTAAAATCTTGATGAATATTTCTTTTTTATTTAGGGAGAAGCTCGCGGGGTGCTCTTTTTCTAGGAAATATGTCTGCTGTCGAGTAAATGGCACTGTTTTCTTATCAGTCTACCATAGATCCTTTTTAAAAGATAGATCCTTTTTATATTGCGATTATCTTATAAGGGTTGATATGATAATTGATTATTTAGAATTATTTAGCGGTCGATTGGTTTATTCTTGGTTTTTGATTTTTTTTTCATTTGAGCGCACATCATCATCATTTCAAACAGTTTAAATTTAAGTTTCGATGCATTGAATTTTTATATAAGCTCAGCTTTCCTAAAAGTGAACCAATTAATGCCACACGACTGTTCAGGTGCTTCTTATTTTGCGTTCATGACTTTCAGTACAACTATTTGGTCGTCACAGTGGCAGGCTTATTTCCTGATTATGCCAGCACTAAAGTATAAAAAGGTACAATTGGTTTTGAGCTCAAGCCCTGCAGATTTTCTGAAATGGTCGTGGGGTGTACAAGCACCTAGATCTGAATTTCATGATCGGAACGGGAAGAGAAGTGAATTGGGGTGAGGGGGGGGGTGCAGGTTATTCATTATCAACGCATCTATTTTCTTACATGAATGTTTTTATTCTTATGTTACACGTTTAGTCTCGTTGTTCTCCTCACCAAATATAGAAAACATTAGTGAATTCATCCAGGATCAATGGTATGCATGCATTGCTTTCTCTGCCTTTCAATAAAGCTATATCTACATAGAATTTTATTATACGAAACATAGTTTCCATGTCGAACAAAGTTTTACTAATAATGAGGCGAACACAGTTGGGGAAAATATCATTGTATGTTTTTTCTTAAAACTGTTTTTTATATTTATTATTTAAATGAAACAAACATTTAAGTATTTATGTCAGGTGATTCGATAAAACTGATAGTTTGATAATATTTTGCTTAATTGCGCCATTCTTAATAAGTTTTTAAAACTAAACAGTAGGGTAGAAATGAATAGAAAATGGGCATAGACTAGACTCTACTATATCACGTTTGTTTTTGTCATTCAACTGCTTTTTTATTAGAGGTTTTGAGGTCTTGTGGTAATCTATAGTTTAGAACAGTCCCTCTTTTATTTAAGGGTCAGTTTGTGTCCCTGTATCGAGGAACTTCAATAAGATTTGTTTATGGAGGGTCTCATGGAATTCGCAGAATTCTAACAGTAGACTATAAACATTCCAATAGAGTTTTCGCACCTTAACCGATCAGGAAACAAAAGAATGTGGCATGCGATTTGCTGCACACGGTAATCACTTGTGAAAAATGAGCAGAATTTCCTGAAAAGTTGTCTTTAGCCTATAACTTTTTTGTTTTCCAGCACTATATTTTCATAATATTAAAATCTACCCAGCTTTCAAATTCAAAATTTGCAACAGTTAAAACATTTCTGATTGCAAAATCAGGAACCGAGATATAAGCCATTAAAGTATACCAAATCTAGTATTCCCACTTTAAATGTATATCCATCGTTACATGCACATCAATGGTGATGTAACGCACATCCCTTGTTCATTTTGGTGATCATACTGCTCGTTTGGTGATCATACTGCTCGTGAAAAATATTTCATTAAAAACATTTTTTTTTATAAATGAAGGGTCTTAACAAAATTGCTTGACTATTTCCACGGTTGACCATATAAGGGTTTATAATAACTATTTCAATGAATTGGTTATCTAAAGCAATTATCTAGTCATCAAATTAATGGAGTCATTTACAATTCGTGATGAGTGATGCCTGCTAATTCTCCCCAGGAAACAATAAAAAATAGTTTAACGAGCTCGAACTTTGAGTGAAACTTTTATATGTTTGCATCTACTCGATGAGTTTACATATTTTCATTCGATACTCTTGATTCTCTTGAAGTTTTGTTATCATAGAATTTACTAGTCGTACTATTATGTTAATAGCAATAATCATGCGTGTAACTTTTTATAAGTCCTTAGGAAAAGGACAATGAAATGAAACCGTGTTCCTTGATTGCCCATATTATTGTAGTATCATTATACAATAAACAGTGATTAATATCAAAATACATGGAATATAGATATGTTTGTTAAACAAATGGGCGAAATCGTTTATTGAAGCACAGATAACGATCTGGTTATGGTTTAAACATAATAAATGTCATGTAAAAACATTCACTATAAGCATTCCCCTTAATACTTTCGGGAAGATATCACAAATGGCGATTGTTTTTAGTTCGATACACTCGGTGGGTTCATGGATGAACCTAATACTGGAAATGCAGACGCTCTGGCGGGTTTCGCAGGCGGCGAGGCGATGACTGAAGCGTTTCTTTGGCCAGGAGATGACACTGGCTTGGTCGTCGGCGACTGCGAGGTCATTGACCTGGATGACATAACCGACGGTCTATTGACCCCTTGATTGCTTGTTGGTGATTGATATATAGAAAAGGCAGTTCTTTGCGTATTCGGCGGTGGTTTGAAAGCATGCGCGGGTGGTGACTTAGGTACATGGTAGGACGACTGTAGCGGATTATTATTATGCGTTTGCAAGGGAGCAGCAAGGGGCGACCCACTTGTGGTTGGCGCGGGAGACGTGGGTCTCGGCAAGCGAGAGGGTTTCTCCGGCTGCGCATACAGCAACGACACATCCACAGGCGCGCCCCACTTGCCCCTCGGCGATTCAGGGCGTTCATTCAACCGTGGAGATTCATTCACAGTCTTAAAAGTCAATGGGGACACAGGTCGATCCCATTTGCTACGAGGGGAGGCCACAGCTGCCGGCGACGGAATCACCGCCTTTGTACCAGGGATACTCTCTGGTTTTGCGTCTTTCTTTGGCCACCCAGCAGAGGTAATGGAATCATTTACTGGCGTCTCGATCCCTTTCAATGGCGATTTCCATTGGGACTCGTTCCGCGAATTCGCTCTAACGCTCAATGGCACATGGGTTTTGTTGGTTTCAGCTTTGGTTTCTTCCTTTTTATGTGGAACTATGTGCTCGGCAGGTTGTAACGCACTGTTAGTTTTGTTAGCTTTTGTATCATTCATGAGTGCATCGTGTTTCTTAAAAGGAGAATCATTTACTCTATTCAGTGTGGAAAAATACGATTTTTTAGGTGGGTCGACGAAGTTCCATTTACTCTTAGCGGACCCAGGAATGTCATTTACCTTTGTATCCGATTTTTCTGTGTTGGGCACCAGGTCAGATTTGTTCGAAGCTGAAGCAGTACCTGGGGACTTTTCATTCCCAGTCTTAACTATATTAGACTTTGGAGAATCATACTTTGGAATAGTTCCACAATCATTAGGATTATTCGAATTGTTCTTGTTACTTTCAGCAGCAGGCTTAGATACTGGGTCATTACAATAAATGGGTTCAGAACCAAGGTTTTCATTTTGCGTTGTGTCGGCCACTTGTTTCATTTTCTCTTTCACCTGCTCAGGCTCCATCTTATCAATTGCATCTTTGAGCTGAGAAAAGTCAAGCCGGGTCAGTGTCATATCCCCTGATTTGGACCGCGGTGTCTTTGGAAGACTACGGTTACTTATGCCGCCTTTTTTCTTGTCATTACTATTCCAAAATTTCCATCTCGATTTCTTACGTGGTGCGGTCTTTGCCTTAATGTTGGAACTATCACTATTGTTCGTTATTATCGAAGCGTTCCTTTCGGTTTTCTTTTTATTTCGTAATAACATTTGCATTTCCTCGATTTCGGCATATTCGGGAGCTTCCGATATTTCTTTCAAAGAATCACAATCTGTTTTATCACCCTTTTTATCACAATCACCTTTTGCAACGGTTTCTCCTCCTGCTTTGACATAACTGCCACTCTCACACACTTGCTTCCCCTTGGCCTTGTCTATATTGTCATAAATACCCCTCCGTTTGACTAGATCGGGGGTGTTTGGTTTTATTGGAAACGGAAGCGTATTGCCTGTGATGGATTCGGGTTTATATATATCATCCCCATCAGTATCTACTGATTGCCCTCCACCGTCGTGTATTACGCTCTTGGCTTTGACGGGTCTTTCGAAACTATCCGACGCCACAACTGCCGTCCCCTTGTCACTACCCTCCTCGTCAATGAACGTATCAATTTCCCCAAACGACGTGGCCCTTGTTGTGGAGTCAGCGGCGTCGTCACGGTTGATGGGTTGCGCGGCTATGCTTGAGTGCCTCCAGTCTTTATCATCAACAACGACAAGCGCGATACCCTTGATCTCATCCTCCTTGTTTCGCCGGCGCCGTTTGCGAACACAGCAGATGGCGACGCAGAGGAGCAGCGAGACGGCGATGAGCACAGCGACTGCGATCATAATGAGCACGTGCGTATCATACAACCACGTGGCTCCCCTTCGAATGGGATCGTTGTTTGTGGCGTCAGTGAGGGTCGGAGTAGGCGGCGCTACAAAGATGAAGATTGGATCAGTGCTGCAGCGCAATAGAACTTTGGCGTCGCCTGTGAACAAATAGGCAGTGGTTATTTGTCCATATCGAAACAACACATGTGTTTTTGTGCACATACATTAACACATACATTTATTTATTTTTAAAATTTTGTTTCTGTTTCAAATTAGAAGTCGCTCTAACGCAAGCAAGTGAATGCTTTTACAGGAGTACCCAGTGATTTATTCGGTGAAATATCTATTCTTTTCAAATATCTATCTTGCTGGCATTTTGACAGAACAGAATAGATAAAAAAGTGTATTTCAAATATTTCGTATTTTCCTGGCATTTTATACGAATAAAACCCAAGTTTTAAATATGTCTCTAATAGCTTATAAAATTGTTGACTTACAATAAAATGGAATAAAACCAAAGCATAATTACTTGAGACATTTGTACATATAAGAGACACGTAACAAAGCCCAAAAAGATGCTTTTTCAAACTATGCGCAAAATCAACATTTCTGAGTATATATCTTCTATTCTGCTGGCAAATTTGTGCAAAGTTGCTGGCACGGTATTTTCTGTGTTCCTTGCTGGCATGTTTAGAATAAAACCATTCAATAAATACAAATAATTATCATATTTAAAGTAGTTTAGAATTCATTTCAGGCCAAATGCAGTAGAATAAGACACTATTTCAAAAATGGGTCCGTTGGGTACTCCTGCTTTTATCTTATTGTAATAAAACCATCCTAATACAAATTTAACAATATATAGAATAAACACATTGGCTGTCGTCAATGAGAATTTTCAATTACATGTATATAATTTGCTACTTTTAACCAATCATTATTCAAAACACACACTTACTGATCACTATGTATATGGAAGAATTGAGCGAGAGGTCTTCTTCCAAAACAGGAAAGCTAAGCTGTGGATCGCCGTCACCGGGGCTGACCTCAATGAACAGACTGGCATCACTTCCATCACTGTGTCTCCCCAACTGTGTCGCCTCTGCGCCTTGCAGCGTGAGTAGCGTGGTGAAGTTATCCGCGATGAACGTTGATACGGACACAGTAGCATCCCGCAAGGTGGCGTTGGCGTCATCGGGCGCATGCAGTTCACAGAAGCACGGCTCGGTGATGGGCTCGGCCTCGGCGGCACTGAAGAGAACCAGGTAGTCGACTGGGGTGCTCACGGTTAGGTTCGAGTCGGGCCCGCATTGACCGCGTTCGACTTTGGCTGCAAAGAGACAAAGAGGGAGGATTGCACGTTAGAAAATATCAAGCCAAATAGGGGGTTTGGCGGAGCGGACAGGCCAACATTGTTTTATCTTGCTATCTGTATGATATACATCCATCATTTTAACTCTTATATGTGCTCACGGTTAGGTTCGAGTCGGACCCGCATTGACCGCGTTCGACTTTGGCTGCAAAGAGGCACAAGGGGAGGATGACATGTAAGGATGGTAAATGTGTTTTGGGTGGGGGAGGGGGAGGGGAGATAGAGCGTCAGGTAAACTTTGCTTCATTAAGATAATTGTATTATATAAATCCAAAATTTAAAATCCTATAACGTTGTTTAATTTCTTTCGTATACAAATTTGGTTTGAAAAATGAATTACAGAGGCAAAATTCATACTTCTTCCCCACAAAATCGCAAATCGGTGCAACGACTAAAATATCTACCGAAAAGCTCTCGTTGTCATTATCAAGGTCACGTCCTTTTGTAACGACGCTATTTATGTTCTTGTGGAAGACACATGTGTAACCATGCACAGCCTTATAATTGATAACATGTATTTGTCTGCCAAAACATTATCACATCCAGACTCGTTTTCTTTCATCCGACCCAGTGCCGGTTTTATTCAGATGCTACCGAAAACACACCAACAAATTTCTAATGCTTATCTACAAATAACCAAATCTCAAGCAGCTCGAATTACATTGTGGCAGAATTTGGCGCTGCCAAGATAACCAAAGGCTAAATGAATATTACGTTCAAAGAATTACATATCATAATTTCATCTCAAAAACCTACATTAAATAAGCAGTCTATCAATATGTTAGAACATACGAGCACATCATGCCTGGTTTTAATGCGTATTTTAATTTATTCAAAATAAGCGTTTTGTAAACATTTTTTTAAAGCATTTTATTTTACTAATTTATAATAGGTATGCTCCAACTGTTTTAACCTTTTGGGTCATAGGTCTATTGCATGCTTGAGAGGTTTCATGGATGGAAACGTTCGTCATATGTTGTTGAATATAGAATATTTATAAGCGGGACAATATGGTTGGATACAAATTACCAAAACTGGTTGACTAACAGAAAAAAAAAACGAATTGATGATTTTAAAATAAGCTAAAATAATTTTGCATGTTTCTTATAGTTAAAACAGAACACTACATGTTCTGACTAGTGACGAGGGGGTTTTACATTTCCAGCTGATTTTCACGACAATGTCACTATTAATCTTCTTGAATAGCTGTATTCAAAGTTATTCACAATATACTTAAGTTCTTCTAATTGCCTCTTTTGTGCCGTTGAAAGCAAGCCCAAGGCCCGCTTTCGAGGGTTGTGTACGAAGGGTGTTTTACTGAATATATATGCATTAAAAAAGCGACATACTGCTCTGATTAATCAGCTGGTTTTGTATTAAATTACATATTATAAGATTCTATTTCAGCTTGCCTGTCAAGGACATTTTTTTGAGTTCGTAGACGTTATATAGAATCAGCTATATACATATATAACATATTTCATTCATATAGGATCTGAATGATAGATAAATCAGCAAACAGAGCGACGGCGCATCATACCGAATAGGTTTCTGTAAAGTAAACCTTAATTTAGCACCATTCCTCAATATAAAGAAACAAAAAGTTAAACGCTTAATATACGTCAAACATGTTGAATCCACAGATTTAATGCATCTAGTCTGGAAACCCGAGAACGAGGAAGGTGAGCCAAGCCTGGTGCATCGAGATAAGTGTTTCCTTCACCCATCAAACACCGAAACGTGCCTCTATAGCGATCGCGGCTTATCTACGATATACTGTTCTATGAATGAAACCTTGAACGATATGTTGGCAGTCACAACTGAAAATGTTGATTATTTTACAATTAGGTTGATTTCACAACAAAATGTATACGTATCATAAGATATGGTGCTTATCCTTATATGGTGCCGTACATACACGTATTTGAATAAATCGTCATGAATTTACGCTTTAAAACGTAGAATGCAAAACATATAAATAACTTTATTTTCTCAAAATTTCGTTGTGATCGCATAAGTTATTTGAATAACCCATAAGACTTAAGTGTTTGGTCAGACATTGTGCTTGCGACGGGGAGCGACAGCGATCCTTTGCATTACATCTTCTTGATAGAGCTTCGTCAATTGTTCAAAATCGTTCAAGATCGCTTGGTCTCGGATGGCCTCACTTGGAGCGATTAACAGCGAACGACCCACAAACGATGTTTGTTTGACATTTTGACAATGGAATTTTTGACACATATCAGTCATATAATCGCTCGTTGTCACTGCCAGTGTAACCACCCAAATCGCTCAAATTCGCAGCGATTTCTCGCGTCGATCAAAGACCCTCAATTTCTTTGGAGCGATTAACCGCATGAAATCGCAAGGAATGATAGTGTTATCGCTCCTGCGGTTTCATAGACAAAGAAAAACAGTGAAAAATCACCAGTGACGATGAAAATCGCTTTCATGAATAATTCAAACATTACCTTGATCTGACCAGCCTATTGTGAGAAAACCGAATATCCCATCCGAAAGATATAATAACACAAATACGGACAAATATATCCTCCACATTCTGCTGGCTTAAGAACAATTTAATGGCGCTAAGTTCTAAATATCCTAATAACTCGACACTTGTTATCCAAAAAAGTAACCGTTTGCCACAATACTGACATGTCTGTTTGCTGCGCTCGTAACAACCACAAAGGCAGCTTCTATAAACCACACAATTATCCGAATTTCCAGTTTTTAATTTGTGTTGACACTAGTGATATGCGAAAAACAGATGCTGACTAAAGTTCGAGTACTATTCACTAATAATTTGATTATTCATATCCTTCGCTGATGTTTCAAATGCAAAGTGCACTCAAACAAAATGCTTTGTACAAAATCTCCTCTGCACTGATTAATAAACTTAAGTCTCGACTGCTGTTTTGGCTCTTCATTTTATAAATAAAGTCTGCTTACAGCTCCCTTGTCAGAAAATAGTGTTATTGATCGACCCTTATCTGCTTTATATTACAATTGCCTTCAACCAGTAGGTGGAAATAAGCACCTGCATTGATTTGATTTTTGAATTTATATATACGACCATTATAAATGTTACGTTATCATTTTCTAATGTGTCACGCATGCGAATGAAATAATCTAAAATTGAAATCGCGCGTCGCATAATAGTTAATGTGACATGATATATCGGCGTTTCGTATATCCCATACCAGTCTTTTCAGACAGTAATTTGTCTTGAGGGCTATCCAGTCGAGCGCAATGAATTTTGTTAGCTTTACCCTTTTCAATTATCTAGCACGTTCAAAAACTACTTCATCCAAGGAACATGTTTTATTTTAGCTTTATTAGAAATTGAAAAATAAAAACATAAGGATTCCGTCAAGTATACGCTTCATGTACGCTCCTTTCATTGTGCAATTTATTTTTGGTCGACATATCGCAGTGTAAACTTCTTTCTTGTGTTCTTTTTATGACAGTTTTCAAGTTGACAAGTGATCGCGAGTCCTCGACTTGGACTGTGTTTTGCCTCGAGTTATGACTGACTTTTTCAGTTCAACGCGATCTGTTATGTCTACACATTATCAGGGCAGAAATGCGCTGAATGCTTTGAATGAGGGCGGGAATAAAAGAAGGCATTTAGTCGCTTTTTTGTGTTTCTTCACCTCACACTGACCCGAAAAATACTAAAATAATCATGGTCGACATTCATTAATTGATTCACGTTCTCGACACTTTTAGCATTGAAACCCGAATAGCAATATAGCCAAACTCTACTCTCTTCCACGGTGTCTTTAGTGCTACTGTGAAAAATAAGTTCTTACTGCCCAAGCGACGGAGTTTTGGCTACTCGTTACCCAGTTCTTACTGCATACTAAGTCTTGTTACCCAGTTCTACTGATGTATCAAAACAAATTGTGATCATCTTTATATTTAGGCTCAATTCAGAATAATTAATGATCGATTGAGGCTAGTCGGAATCCGGATAAAAAAGTGTCCGGCCAAATACAACATGTAGTTTCCAACCATAAAGTCTCAAAAAGTGACATAATGTACTAAAAAATTCTCCAGCCAAAAAGTTCCGGTGTTACGGTCAGGACACCCCCCCCCCCCTGGGCAAATAAACCTGTGGGGTTTTCGTGACTGCATTTGTATGCGGGCAGGAAAACCTGCCTGAAGAATGTCAGACAGATGAACCTTCGGACAGATGACATGGATTTTGGTAAATGAATTTTATCTGGTTGTTTGAAATGAATGGGTATTTATCAGACAATGTGTAGTTTTTCTCATCATCAGAAGAACTGGGTAGCAAGCAGAAAGAACTGGGTAATGAGTAGCCAAAAACTCCGTCGCATGGGCAATAAGAGCTTATTTTTCACAGTAACACTATAGCCACAGTGTTTACGTAATCAAACCGCAAGTAAATCTGTTAACAGGCACGGACTTAGAAGGGGCACACGGCACCCTCAACTTGCTCGCTCTCATTATAAAAAAGGTTAATAAAAAAAGGTTTATAAAAAGATAATAATAATTGGCGCACCCCCCCCCCCAACTCCAGTTCCAAGTTTAGTCTGATATTTATACCATTTACACCCCGGTTCACTCATGTAGGGATCCGTCCCTGGTTAAATGATATTTAAGCGCTTAACTTGAATTATGTCCTTGTCTCGTCTTTGTATACACAGAAGTGGAATCAGCTTACAGACTATGCCAACTGTATTTTATCGATAAGTTTAGTTTCAGTGCATGGTTAAAACTGAAGCTCTAAATTGAATAAATTTCAATAAAAATTATATTTGCTCACTTTTTTATCCTGTGAAAAACTAATCTAAACGGCTTTCTTAACACAAGAACCGATTTTTATACAAAATGACGTTACCGTGGTACCCACCCCTTAAATACCCGCCTGGCTTTTATAAAAGCAGTAGCTTTAGTCATAATTTTGTAGTAAATGGGTTTTAGTAAATTCGTTATAGATTTAACTTATATAAAATATGTGTACATGTATGTGTACATATATGTGTACGTTTTAAAAATATATATTGTTAAGCGCTTTATTGTTGGCGCTATATGAGAGATAACAATTATAATAATATAAGAAAAACAAAATTATGCAATTTTCACTTCTTTTTATTAGAAGCAATACATGTTCAGACAATTTTTGGCAGGGATTCCCAACGATTTATTCTGTGAAACATCGATTCCTCTCGGATATCTTGCATTTTCACAAAACAGAACACATATGAAAATGTTTAATTATTTCACAAAATTTGGTCCATATTTGAAGCCTAACAATAAAATTATATGAGTTTTGAGCGAAATATGTTTAAATGCATAAAAGACATAGAACTCTATCATACTCTATGCTAGTGTTTGTGAGTTTGAGAGCACTATGAAGCATTTTTGAGTATATATTATTGGTTGCAAAGCTGTGCTGATAAAGATTTGATTTCAACGTTACCTCCTGGCAAACAAAAAATAAAGTTTTACTTTCAGAAACAGCATTAGTGCATGGCCAGACGGGGAGCGTCGAGCGTTATGGGGTGGCCAGACGGGGAGCGTCTTCGAGCGTTACTTTTACTAGAAAAAAAAATAAAGTTATGGCATTTCAATTGTTTTGAGACAAAAAATGTGATAGACTTACGAGAAGTATTGAATACTATTTGTAGGGGAACACACAGTAAATCAAGGCTTCTAATTCTTTTTTTATCGCGAAACCGATATATTTATAACCTTATTTAAAGCTAGTCTTACAACCGGCCGTACGGGCGGTCGCCCGTACGGGCCCCGCAGCTTTTAGAACATTTCTTGATCGCAGCAGCCCCGAAGAGCCCATAAGCCTTCCAGTCGTTCACGTACGGGACACGTGCGTGTCCCGTACGGGCTCCGTGCGTGTCTCCTGCGGACAACCTGTGATTCTATGATCGTAGAGCGCCCGCAGCAAAAAACGTGCATACACGTTTTCTCCTGCGGGGCACGTACAGTCAACACAACTGCTAACCTAACAACCCAAACAGCTAAACGATGCAACCCAAACGCGAAAACGAAACTTTTCAAACGACTAAACGAAACTTCCCAAACGGCTGAACGCCTAAACGGCTAAACGCCTAAACGCCTAAACGCCTAAACGGCTAAACGATAAGCGATAACTGATATTGGGTAATGCAAGGAAAAACATGCTACATGTACCATTTATTCCTACTTCAATATGCCTCGACAATTATTGGATCTTGACAATCACAACCATCATAATAAAAATGTATTTAAACTATGTGCACATAATATGTGTGACCAATAAAAATTATTAATATCATTAATAAGCTGTTAAAGTGGTGACAAAAAAGAAAAGCATAGTATTTATTCTTTGTTTCGATAGTATGTATTTGCCCGAAATCTAATTCCATATATCGAATGAGAAGTGAAATCAAGTATTGAATCATCTTGGACAACGAGACATAATTAATCAACATATTGAAAAGCAAAATTGTAATATCAAAAGGGAAATGCAGCTATGCATCGCAGATCTCATTTTATAAATAAAGAAGTGTTTATAAAATTATGAGACCCCTAACAATTGTACCAGAAAAAATAGTATATGTGCATGTTTGCATAATAATATTCATATGATATTTTATCTGTCGACATACAACACAGTAAACGAAACTTTTGAAACGAAAGAAATTGCTATCGATATTTAGGTTAGAAGTTGTTCTCCCTTACAAACCAAATGTTTTTACTGTATTCCATATGGGAACTAAAAAATGGTCGAAACACCAAGTATTGAAGTATTGAATCATCTTGGACAACGAGACATAATTAATCAACATATTGAAAAGCAAAATTGTAATATCAAAAGGGAAATGCAGCTATGCATCGCAGATCT
>LQRL01046187.1:2606-14970 GCA_001703475.1 Hydroides elegans | reverse complement strand
CCAAACAGTGGCAATATCCAGATACAGCCACGCTTTTTTATGGCATCATCGCTGTATGATTTTTTCTCGTCTCGAGAGTTGAATAGAACCATGGAATAAGGATGAGATTCTCTATGTTTTGTTGTATTTTTTTGCCGGAGGGCTACATGTGTTGCTTACAACTAAATACAGAAACCTTTGAAGCGTCATTTTTACCAGCAAACATTAAATCCAAGTGACGTAAAATTTACATGTACATCATTTAGGGGCTGTGTATAACGCGGGCACGACTTTACCCATGGACTCATGGACCCGGGCGGGAAATTGAAGTTAGACAACCAGTATTTTCCTTTGTTTGTATCTCGTCATGTTTTCTAAGATCCAACCGATTAAGCTTTGAATTAAAGGTTATCATACGCACATGTTTTAGATGGGAAATATTGCGGTTTTCACATTTGCGGTTTTGGAGTTTCAGACTGACTTTTATCAAGAGGAGATTGTTTACGGGTGGCAAAAGCAACACTATTTTGTAGCTTTAATACCATGGATCATTTGAGTTTGTATTCATTCTTTATACTTAACTCAGTTTAAGGCATTATATGACAATGTTTTTGAGGAAACAATTTGGTTTACCAATTCAATAATTTAAGTTATGAATATTCGCGTTCCCCGCGTCGCGACGCAAATTTCATAATCTGGACGTTCTAATCACGCTGTTTTCCGAGTTAAATCATATTTTCAAGAAATTGTTTTGAATTATATCGACATTTGAAGGCTGCCGATTTGTCCATGAGGAAAAGATTCGCAAATGCGTACTTATATAAGTATTCTGTATAATTCAATGGCGAATCGTGAATTAATTTCGATCTATGACATTAAATAAATTTAAAGTCATTTAAGCAGGGTATACATTGTATATAAAATACTAAACCGATATGGCTTCCCAATTTCTCGTTGTAACTAATCTATTTAACTATAGTTTCTTGCTTAAAATACATACTTTTTTGTATAAGTTGGTGAGTGTAGAACATACAAATGCTATGATTCTACAGTTATATCAAAGTATGTCTTATTTCTAGCTTGATGGTATTTGAATTAAGCAAAATATGGATTCCGGGTATTTTTTTATAAGACAGATTTAAGTGGAAAGAAATGGACGAAGGACGCCATGTACATTATCATTTTGTGGTTTAAAAAAACAGATTGAAATACAACTATATTGATAAGTATGAATTGAGTATTTTGTTGACGAGTATTCACTGCGTCAACGAGTATTTTCCGCAACCGCAAAACAAGACATCATTGTAACCACGAAACCAAGTTGTGTGTGGTTAACGATGGGTGCGTTATCGGTGTGGTGTGATAACTCGATTCGGGTCAGACTCCAGACGATAAATGTTTTGAATGTTGTGCCCAGATAATGAATGTTTTCTTAAAGTGTGAGCCCAGCCCATGTGTCCGGAGCGCCCAAACCGTAGTCGTGCCCGGAGTCGTGCCCGTGTTTTACATTTGGCCCATCATTTAGCCAAACGTATAACTTACGAAAACGTTATTAAAACTTTATGAAATGATAATAATGTTCTATATACATGTAATTCATTAAAACATATATGATTCTTATGACTTATACAAATGTAGTTGAATTTAAATTGGCGGTATATATTTTATTTAGAAAAAAAAACCCAAGTCGCTCAAGTTTTGCGAACATATCAAAATAATTACGCAATACCTAATGCAATAAATTTCAACATGTCCTTATAATTTAAGGTTATAAATAGCTACAAAGCATTAAGTCACGATGCACCGGAACACTATAATTATCAACTTAAGCATCTGTTAAAATGTTTCATGGCTTGCAACGGATTGCAACAGTCTGCATACTTTGTAAGGGTGTCTCTTGACCAAGGTAACGCGGGAAAGACAAGGTTAACAGGATTCAATAAATCACAAATAAGGCCTGAGAAGAACAATGAATCTATTATCTTTAATTTCAAAGTCATTTCAGATATGGTTTATTACTTTCCTAGGGCTATACGACAAATAAATTATGTTTTATGCGACAAACGTTTTGAGACACCGGTGATTCATTTTCCTGTGAGATTCTACATACAATTTTAAAAGTTATTCAATATGCCTAAAATGTAACCGCTCAGCGCCGTCGTTATCATGCTTAGCCATATTCAAAGGTTTTCCAGTACACTTATGTTTTCTGCTTTTAATAATGTTCAACTACACTCGTCAAGCAAAAAAAAATGTATGAAAAATGCAAGTGGGATAAACAACATGATCTAGGAAATAAACGTAGACGTACATGTATTTCGACACCATTACAATCTCAATTACACGTCATCGGTCATTCGAAAATTATGATGTATGTTATTTTAACCACATTGCGACATATACTTCAGAGAACAGGACTTGACAGCATGGGCAATGAAAGGATCGTTTGAAAGCCAAATTCCGGATGAGCACTTGGTAATTGGATTTAAATTGATAAGGAAAATGAAATATTAAGTTGGGAGTGATAAATGGTATAAAGTGTCACCGCCGACATATAATGTGTTATGTATATTTGCTTTTCCCATCCTTAATATCCTGATCTATATTTTGGGCTGAGCCAAACAAGTTGGACCTAATTTAGGAACTTATATTCTTCCTGCATCAAACTAATTTATCATATTTTACCGGCATTATTTTTGTTTGATAATTATCTTATACAGACATTCATGGAAATCTGAAAGATAAAATGAAATTGGAAGTTTCCAAAATTTGAATGGGATTTATTTGTTATCTAAATCTGTAATTGATTCCGGTCCAACAAAGTATAAAAAACGTGGTCCGTGAAATGAGATAATTATTGGTTGCCTAACATTAAACCCATCACATGCTTTTTAAATGATCAACCATATGATCACAATACATTGTTTCAATATCCATCACATGTTCCCGAAAATTTAAAGGGAACAGGAGCAAAACAGAAATAACAGCTGCACTTAAAAAGTACAAGAAATTGCGTTATTTCAACTTCCGCCTTCATGTAAAACAAACTGTCAACATGACACATCAAACACATATGTAATTCTGTTGACTTTGTGATTATTTGATGGTAGTTTACAATCAATATCAGGTCAAGGCTGGAAATATGTTTACAGACATTTTTACCATTACTTTCTGATCAACAATTTTGGGACAACAAAATGATTATCCAGATTATACGATATGCAACGTCCATTGTTTTAAATGTGTGTGCATGTGTTAAAACATATCACTACAAAACATTCAACAATCTGCTGTAAAAAAAGTTAATCAATTGTTTTTCTGGAACCAGACAAAAATACAAACAAATTCATAAAGTCTTCTCTTACAGACTTATCTGTTATATGAATTCAAACCCGAAACAACGTTCACAGGGATGGATATAGAACATTTTAAAGTGAGTGTATAAGAACCGAAACCGAACATAGGTGGTCGCCAGCCGCGAAGCCTGCCACGTTCTTCCTTATGTAAATCTTTGCTTGATTTATATCATTTTCTCTTACCGATCGGTCCACCGTGTGTTGCTATATTCGGGAGTGAGCAAAAAAAAATATCGAATATCAGGCTTCCCTTTCGACCTGTTTTCATCGGAGCCCCGAGGTATCAAATGTTGTCCTTCCTCACATAAGGAATCATCATACAAAAATTGTTGATTAAGTTCGATGATTTGAACCTATTTTTATCTTATTTCCCACTTACCGATTAGTCCACCTTGTGTTGCCATATTTGGGAGTGAGCAGGGCGACGAAAGCCCGACACGACCGAATGGCGAAGTTGAGATTGTCCTGCCAGTCCTCACCAGCCTCGATTTCGTGAACGTCCTGGCAAAAAAAGAGAAGGAAATTTAATTGATTAATTTATTAAAGGATCCTTTCATAACGAAACTGAGTAAAAAAAGTACTTTTTGTGTTTGTATAAAAATGCGCCGTTGTCTTGTATGTTCAGGCAATAAAAAGGAAGGAGGTTATTACATGAAAAATGAACAAAGGCATTATATGCAGAGCCCCCAGTTGCAGACTAAGCAACATGTATTATTTATATGGAATATCTTTATCACAACGTCGTCCTCACAACGTCGTCCTCACAACTTTGCTCTCAAAACGTCGTCAACATAAAGTCGTCCCCATAGCGTTTCCCCTTCCTCACAGCGTCACGATATACGCGTATTCTTTTACTATGTTCTGTATTCAGACCGCCGTAAATTGGGCAGTTTACCAAAGTAGTTGGCTTGGGGCTTAAACAGAATGACGGGTTCATGCATAGACATGTGTACGATACCGGGTGTAAGATCAATTGCTGGATACTTATCATGATTGTAGGCTTGAACCCGGAAGGAAAAAAAAAACACGTCGTGAATTTCAAAGCCTCAGCGTGTGGTTTTAAAGCATGTCCTAAGTAGACAAAAAATGATAAGCGGACCATTCATGTAAATGAGAGTCTTGGTGACTAAGACATAGGAATTTCACTAGGCTTAAAGTTAACATGATGATGATAAAATCTAACCTTTCGGTTTTGCCGAAAGTTGTACAGTGAAAATATATCCCGCATGTATGATTCGTATTGAGTTCAAAACCTGTATCATTCATGACCTTTCAAAATAATTGTTTCTAAATACATATCTTATGACAATGGGATTTCAAAATGGTCAACTTTTAAGGCATTCATAGGTTTGGGCTTTGTGTTGTAATACATGTGCTGACAATAAAACACGAATATAACCGTGGTATTTTTCCTGTCTTTATCACAAATAATCAGCCCCATTAAAACAATTCATGGCACACATTCGCTAAAGGAAAAAGTGCACCTTATATATAATATAAGAAATCCCATTAAGTCTTTTACGCATTTACTTTCATTATTTATTTTAGTTTCGTTTTCAAATCTAGGTCATGCACCTTGTGCTACCATCACGATTTAACATTACCCCTTACTAAGTACATTTTTGAAATAGAATGTCCCCATCAATCTTGATAAATAGACCGTCATTGGAATCTAGCAAAACTCCTTCTTACACCTACTTATCCCCATCCACCTCACGCACCCTGGCGCAAAAAAACATTCGAACATATCCCGATTTCATGTATATTAGTACATTTGAATTTGAGATGCATTTCCTTCTTCTTCATACCATCCTTTTCATATCAAAACTAACCAGCTCCACCCCTTCCCCACTATATTATATAAGGCAAAAACCACTAACCAGGTAAACGAAATAATTATGTCGGTTAAGGTGTTCCTTGAGTTTCACGTTTTCGACATATCAGTTTTAAATGCTTTCCTTCTCCTACCCTTAATATATCAACACTCACCAAATAAACGGAATAATTATGTCGGTTGAGGTGTTCCTTAAGCTTCATGTAGCATACATATCAGTTCTAAATGTTGTCCTTCTCCTGCTACCCCCACCCTCACAAACCACCGCGCCCCTCCCTTAGCATATCAACACTCACCAAGTAAACGGAATAATTATGTCGGTTGAGATGTTCCTTGAGTTTGAGCGCATGACTCGCCGCTTCACTGCGTACGTAGCTAATGAGCACTTGTTTGTTTTGCAAGTAAGTGCCGTTGTGTGATTGATCGGAATTTCGGTCGTTGTCGGCGGCCGGCGACAAGGGCGCCGGCGGCATGTGGAAGGCAAAGAAGGCGAGGGAACCCCTGATTGTAGCGAAAAAGAAAAATGGATATTTTGGCAGGCTTTTAGAACATCAGGATTTCAGGGTTGATACGCTGCGATAAATGGTGGTTTAACAAGCCTATTGTGTTCCGTTTTGACTTTGATATTTATGGCAGTTTAATTTAAACCAGAGCTCGAAACTCACGGGGGCCCAGGGGCCATTGGCCCCTGGATTTTCAAAATGGTCCCCAGGTTTTTGAGTTCGGGGGCCCAAAGCCTGCAAAGGGCCCCAAACTTTTCGGACATCCTACATATATTGACATGTTCGGGACACGGGATTTCGGTTTGGGCCCCCGCGAAAAAAATCGAGTTTCGAGCCCTGTTAAACAGTTTTATATTTAAATTCCTATTTTTCTCTGAAGTCAAGATCTAGACTATAGATTTTGCCTTATTTGATTATACCGGTACAACAGAATATAACATCACGTCAAAAACCAAACGACAGGGTTCCTAAACACTTACGAAAGAGTTACCGAGAAAAGGGGATGGATTAAGAATCTGAATATAATGGCATCGGTCTAATGATTGCAATGACTTGACTTGATGACTTTATGTAAAATGGTGTTAAGTATAAATCAGTGTTCAAATCGATATAATTAAATTAATTATAGCGAAATTCAAACCACACTTACGTTGTGGATGATGCGCGAGACATTGGCTCCAACGATGAGTCCACCCGTTGCAGACTCGAGTAGGCTGAGTCGAGTTGATCAGTTATATGCATCCGATGATTTCCGGTTGGGAAGATGCGCACACACGACTGCGCGACGACGTCTTGCACCCTTAGCGACCCTTCCTGTTAGTCAAGAAATATAAATGATTTTTGTTTATCCTTTGAAAACATTAAAGTAAAATTTATAAAACAAGTACATATACAATACATATACGCATGGAACACATATAATAATGCGTTGCTTTTTGCACATGTTAATGGAAGTCATAAATGTGCTGTATATCCAAATCAGAAGAAATTACGTAACAAATGCAAATTGTTTGCATTCTCGAATCTCTTGATCACATATCTTAAATTTACCTGTTGTGTTTAAAACTAACTTACGCATAGATAACTACACCAATAGCAAAGAGTTTATGACTTTGCGCAAAAAAAAAACGGATAGACAAAAGTACCTGTTGCGGGGACACGGGCCAAGTATTGTTGTCTACGAATTGGTATCGTATTTGTGACTGATCTGAATATTTTAACTCTCCAAGCTGAAACAGATTTGAAAAAGGAGTTTTTTTTTAACAATGTGTATATGAGTCCAATAAAATATTCTGCATTTTCAATATAAAATTCAAGTTTTAACTGGTCTGGATCGTACTAGAATAAATATATTTTTCTTTTTGAAATTCATATTTTAAGATTATTTCCTTTATTTGATCACTCCTTTGAAAGTTGACTGGATATAAGATCCCCCTTTCTAAAACATACCTGAGATGAGATTTCATTTCGTAGAGTATTGAGTGATTCACTCAACTGTACAAAAATGAACCCCAATGCTTGCCCGCGAACCATTTTTACACCGATTTTCGGTTTATCTAAAATAAAAACATGTTTTTTTAATTACACATGTATACAAAACTTCACACGTCGACTTCATTTTAAATCTTTAATATGGTTAAATATCTCTCTTCATTTGCACGATAAATCGTATCAAATGAATAATGTTACCAAAAAGCATGAACATCTTAATTGTACACAAGTTTTGTACAACTATAACACACACATAACATTATATACATTATACAGATAAACTTTATGTTGCATATTATATTGTCTATTCTCAACCAATATCACAATTGACTTATTTTTCGTTTCCGAACTGTGAATGTTCACTTTATCACCGTATTCTTTCTCTAGTCCATACTAATCAGAAATTTCAATTAATCAAAACATAAATCTCAATCTTACTAAAGACGGTTTGTATTCTGATGCCGTGTTGTTTAGTTATCAAATATCCCGATTTCATATTTTCTTCTTGAGATTCAAGTATAGGATGCCTTAAATATATGAAAGGGATTATTTTGTATTTACAATGAAATTGTTTATTTTGATGTTTTGAATCGCATACATAGTACTTTTTATTTACAAAATCTAAATGGACTAACAGTTAACAAATTACAAACGTCCTAAAAGCTCATACAAGCATGATACTTAAATAGTTATCAACGTAAACTATGTAATATTTTAGAGAAGCGAGAGATTACAGTATAGCGAAACAAATATTCTAAGCTAGCAATATGCCATTAATAAACATGTATCAATAAATAAATCAGTGTGCCTAATGCTCGATCAGTTTAAATTAAATGGGTGACAAATGCAAAATAACCTATATTTTAACATATATTAATCCTTACCCTATTTCAGTAATAAATTGAAATTTCGCTGGAAGCCCGGGAAGTTCACGTTTTAAAATGTCGCGAAGCCTAGATAGTGATATGTTGGTATTGTCAACAGTGACCACCCCCAGAGGACAGTCACAATTTGAGTTTAATAACGTTTGTTCATATGCTAGGCCTACTGACAGGTAGTTGTCGTAGATATCCTTTTGGTCTGTCATTGTGTCTTTTATTCTGAAATGTGAATCATAAGCAATAGTATTTTGCTTCTGGCCAGTACATTTTGGTTAAACTGTGTTATATAAAAAAGTGGTTAAATTATGTTATCTGTTGTTCAAATACATGCATGTTATAAAACGAAATAAAGCATTCATTCGTAGGTTTAACACAATGCAAGTATTCGAAGATAGATATAACAAAGAAAACCCATTTAAATTAAAGCATTCATTCCTAAGTTTAACACAATGCAAGTGCTCGTAGATAGATGTGACAAAGAAAACCAATTTAGACAAGGAAGTATTTGTGAAACACGAAGAGGCCCCAACCGCCCCCAAACTCGAAGGGGTATGGGTTTTTTGTAGATTTAAAATATATCTCCTATGAAAACCGCTATTTTTGGCCAATTTGACCACTTCCGGTGGGGTTTTTTTATCGAAATGGTCAAAAGGCACATCTACGGACCAAGACCTTTCCTTTGAGCCTATAACCAAGTCTATAGGACCTTCCATTCAAAGGTTCTAGCCCGTACAAGCTCAAGTCTTGAAAAACCGCTATTTTGGGCTATTTTGGCCAATTTGACCATTTCCGGTGGGGTGTTTTTGACCGAAATGGCCAAAAGGCACATCTACGGGCCAAGACCTTTCATTTGAGCCTATAACCAAGTCACTTTGACCTTCCGTTCAAAAGTTCTAGCCCGTACAAGCTCAAGTCTTGAAAAAACACTATTTTGGGCTATTTTGGCCAATTTGACCACTTCCGGTCGGGTGTTTTTGACCGAAATGGTCAAAAGGCACATCTACGGACCAGGACCATTCATTTAAGCCTATAACCAAGTCTCGATGGCCTTCCGTTCAAAAGTTCTAGTCCGTACAAGCTCAAGTCTTGAAAAACCGCTATTTTGGGCTATTTTGGCCCATTTGACCACTTCCGAAGGGGTGTTTTTTGACCGAAATGGTCAAAAGGCATATCTACGGACCAAGACCTTTCATTTGAGCCTATAACCAAGTCTCTATGGCCTTCCGTTCAAAAGTTCTAGCCCGTACAAGCTCAAGTCCTGAAAACCGCTATTTTGGGCTATTTTGACCGATTTGACCACTTCCGGTGGGGTGTAAAGGCACATCTACGGACCGAGACCTTTCATTTGAGCCTATAACCAAGTCTCTATGACCTTCCGTTCAAAAGTTCTAGCCCGTACAAGAAAGCGATGACGGACGGACGGACGGACGGACGGACAGACGGACGGACACCCCAACTCTATAGGCCCCCAACTTTTGGGTTGGGGCCTAATTAAAGCTGATCAGGGGAAAGCCATTATTAGATAATCATGTTTTGACAACTGGGTCTCCCAAGAAAAAAAATACGAGCCGGTAACGACGTTATTAATGATTACTATCATCCTGTTACACAGCGCTGTAACTGTCAGAAGTACGCATATACTTTTTCTCCTTTTCTCCTTAATTGCACAGGAATTCCATCAAACTTGATTAATACTCGTACATTCCCGGTGTACGAGTGACTGATAAAAACGTGCAAGTGCGAACTAAAATCAAGCCTGTAATTAATGTTAAGTAGGTCGGAAGACTTGGGATCATCCCGTGGGGTGATCGTCTGAATAGTTCAAAGTCTGTTATATTTTTTTTTTGTGAAAATGATAGGGCTTTCCACTGGCCTACTTGTATGCTATCTTATACGACTCGTACTTGTCCGAGAGTTTTGAGGGACTTGAGACAGGATGAAAAACAAGTAATATACTCGTAACTTAATGCATAATTATCAACTTGTGTCAAGACACTTGTCACAAACTCTAAAATGACGGGTATGTTTATTGAGGTTAGAAATAATACCTTTTTTTGTTTTGAGAGGTTAGAAATAATACCTGGTTTCGACGATACGATGGTTGAATTATGTTGCAATCTGTGATGAGAAAATACGAGTATTTGCCAGATGATAATAGATCTTTTATCGCCCAAATTTTGTCTTAAGTGTGCGATGAAATAATTGTTGTCGTTATCCAATAAGTTAGTTATAATATCAAAAATAAATTTGTATTACATATAAGGATTAAATTAGATGTCAATAATCTTAAAACGGTAAATATCAATTTTATATATAGGTTTATTTATATCCTATTACGTCATTAGTTCCGGTTAACAAGAAAAGTGATACCCCGATATTGTTATTTTAAATTCAAGGCTAAAATAATGCTTGCCAAAAGGCAGAAGGGAGGGTGTATCATTATATTGACCTACCAAATGATCCGACGAAGCAAATTTTAATGTATATCGAATGGATAGAATAATAAATAGTCTAATACATATATAGATTATACATGGAGGGATCGTCATTTGAAAAAAAAAATGTATACCAATTTAGCAATTGACTTTATTTTATATTTCCAAATAAATTATGTACACATTTTTCGAATGTCATTATGTTGTTTCAACCCAAACCAAAAATGTAAAGAAACACAAAAAGTATTTTTATTTGTTTATGTTGTATCCTGTGCGAGAGCTCCAGTAAAATTGAATAAACAATTGCATTGAATTTTATTAGTTGGATCGGGACCATTTTCTTATCAACTAAAAAAAAATATTTACTGCCGTAAAAAAAATGTTACCGCTTTTCTCAGTAAAATATCCTAGCAAAATTTCTATCACATTTTTACTTAAAATTCGAGTTACAATAGATAGATCATTTTATCATTTACACCTTATTCGCTTAAAGCAGGGTTTATTATTTCATATAGCGGACATAATTTCTTGAAATAAAGTACACTTTAGAAAAATATATCTCATTGGTTCAGTAAAAAATGAGAAGAATGCCAAGCAGAATGTTTATCTCACAGACTATAACACCCAGTTCTCCTCGTGAAGTTTGCGAGTGATCGATTCTCGAAATATCATATCTATTTACAAGAAAGCCAAAATTATATACATATGACACAATTTTCGTTTACAGAAGAAAGTCAGTTTATGAGTATGGATGGCGTCAAATCCAAATATAAACGATACTTGAACAACAAGATGCCCTGCTTTCATTATATGTTTCAACTCAATTTTGATCCATTTTGATAATAAGTATAGAAGTGAAATACTGACTTCAGGTTGGAAGTATTTCTATCACCTAGATTGCAACCGCTTCAAGTGCGAACGAAATTGTGTTATAGAAATAATTTGATATTTCTTTACGAAGGAGATTATAAAATGCATTAATATGTTCATATAGATGGTACTTTCATATAGATAAATAACTATAAAGCGAAATATAGTAAATAACTTCCAACCTCACCAAAATATTTCCACTTAAATTTCAAACTTGCAAGTATCTCGTCTAACAAAATTGTTATTCACCATGAATAATCGGCCAGTGTAATCCGAAAATCGGCTCAGATAATAACAGCTAGCTTACAATAAATGCCTACCATAAATATATATTTTTTATGTTTCTAGCTTAAGCAGTTTGAATAATAGAATCGAAGATCATAGAATTCAAAAACAGTGCACCACCTTTAATTTGAACACGGATAATTTGAAGTTCGGTTAATTTGAAGTAAATTACCCGGTCCGATTTTTTTCCTCTATATTTTATACCAAATTTGCTTCGGATGATTTGAATTTTCCACTTCGGTTAATTTGAAGTCAATTTCAAGATGTAAAGTATATCTCAAAAAGGTTTGAAATTGTATAAAGAAGGCCTGATAAGCAAACACAAGGACAACAATGGCCGTTGGTTCTCCTAATATCGACATAGAAGTTATAAAGAACCATAGTTTTACTCATTAGCCCCAATTGCTACATATCAGCTGTTATGTTAATCCCGGATCAATTGGCGGGTCTCAATGTTGTCATTTGTAACATCAAGGGGAGTGAAAAGAAAAAGGTATTCAAATTTAGGCAAGCATCAAGTATAAGGAACCTTTGTGATTCATCAAAATGCAGTCATTTACATGCCATTATTTACTTATGGTGTTTGATTGCAATTACTGCTCACAACAGAAATTTTATTGACTTCACATATTTAGTGCATTGTCAAAAAGGGGCTTTTTAGTTCAACCTTTTATATTTTATAAACTGTATATATTATAAAACTCATATAGTTTTAGTTGCAATAACGTGA
>LQRL01046167.1:37877-55749 GCA_001703475.1 Hydroides elegans | reverse complement strand
AAAACCGCTTTCAACATTCGTGTTATTTTTCAGTTTTCTTTAGCTAGAATACTGACTGAACTGTTATACCATTCTTCCATTTGAACTAATTGAAGACGTCCTTAATATAGATTCTGCGTTTTTATTATATTTATTCTATACATTGTATGTATAAGAAAGCGCTCTGTCGGACTCAATTTCATGGAAGGGCAAACAATGGGCAACAATGGGCTGGGTACCAAAACGTAATCTGGAGAAAACCGGCGTTGACCGTTTTTGAATAATGGATGTATTTAATGATTTACCAGGATTAATTTATCTCATTATAATTATCACACTACTCTCATAAATATATTTAAGTTCATAATGTGGTTTTGTTTGCACAAACCACTTTGCACTTAGGCAATTAGATATGTAAGGAGCGGTAACATAAGTAAATTAGCTGTTAATAACGCCATTCGAGAAGAATTTCACTGTTTTTACTTTGTTAATGACATCACAAAGAGCGATGATCCTGTCGCTTCTTGCGATTAAATATTTAAAGACAATAGTGAAAATCGCAATTAGTAATATGAATGGCTTATTTTTCGAAACCACACCTCTCATTGGGTGGGATTACGTAAAAGAATCGATTCTTGTCGCAATTTGCAATTTTTACTGGTTTTCTTTGTCAAGGAATAGTACGGATCAATGATGCTGTTGCTGAACATATTGAAAATAGAAAATTGAAATAGGAAACGCTGATTTACTGTAACCACACTTAAAATCACTTTTAACATTAATGCATGGAACTTAATTCATTTATTGGTTGACTTGACATTTCGAAGCGGTTGGAGCACCGGGCTATTAATTGAAAGAGAACAAACTTAATTGTATAACCATATGAAATTGTGTTTTCTTCTTTAACCTAATAAGCGAAATGTTTGTTCTGTTCGTTATGACTATTAAAATTTAAGTCACAGCTGCAGTCTACGACATGGCAGCATTTTATCCTGTTTAACTTTTTATAAAGACAAGGCATCATATGGAGCATTTTTATTTTCTAATGATTTGATATATGGTTTTTCAATATGTTACAGTCTGCAATTATCTTTAAATACTCTTCATATGCCTTGGATGACGAGAGGGATGGGGGCCTCAAAATAACAATATCACATTTAGTATAAAGATAAAACTCGTCTAAATGTTTTGATGCAATGCACATATACAGTTCAAAACTATATACATTAAAACAGTTGCATGTATTGGTTAAATGCTGCAATCAATGAACTGACATTTAAACAAGGGTAGCGTTATAATGATCTTTATCATAAATTAAACAAACATCGCAATATGTAATAGCTCGATAAAATGGTATCAAACGAATTGACCTTATAAATCTAGCTACGATAATGAAAATTTACAAAAAAAAATCAACAAACAAATTAAGGAGTGCTAAAACATTATGAAATATGGCTGCAAAGAGCCTTAACTCGAAGTAGGAATAGTATATTATGAATGTTATATAAATAAGGTAAACAGTCGTGATTTATTCGGATTAATCTTAATAAATCCATTTTGCCATATCATTTCCTCTCTTGAACTAAGTTTTAGTGCATGGTTGCAGCATTATTCAGGGCAATATCACCCGATTGGCTGTCGGACAACTCACTCAAAAACCAACTCACCCAAAAACCAACTCACCCAAAAACCAACTCACCAAAGTTGTAATCAGCTCACCCAAATTATTTGGTCAACTCATCCATTTTTTCTGGTCATATCACCCAAGCTGTTTTTGACAACTCATCCAAGTTTTAAAGCATAATTAAATGGATTTCAGGAACTTATTTCTTGCTAAGATATGCATTTGGATTTATCATTATCTGTCTTAAGTAATAGCACTGCAAACAGCACATTTGAAGTTTCGGTCGAGCTATGACGCCCATTGAGCGACAATTTCCCTTAGAAAAGTTACACTTTCAGCTCAAAGTGCTCTTGAATGTTTAGATAATTAATTTAATATTCGTTAAGTTAGATATTAAAACTAAACAAATATAAAAATACGACCTATTTTGTCAAATTATATGAAAAAAAATATTTAGATAAGTTATCCAAATATGTGGGTTTTGCAAAATATTTGGGTGAGTTGACGAAATACTTGGGCGAGTCATCCAAGAATGTGGGTGAGTTGACCAATTTATTTTTGGGTGAGTTGGTTTTTTGGTGAGTTGTTCTGAAACCCACCCGGTTAATGTCACTTTTGATCATGCATTGATGCGTAGTAATTTTGTAACATTTATTGTTTTAAAAACCAACGATGACTATATATATCAGTTTGTAGAGATAGGCTGACTGGCTTGGCTGGGGATAAGTTTTGTTTTGCCGTTTAGGTGTTTTATTGATTAGCCGTTAGAATAATTTTTAGTTTACGGATTTTAAAAGGGATGTTTACGCGTTCGATTTAATCGTTTAAGCTGTTGGGGTTAAGAGTGATTTCACCTGTTTGCAACTGTGCTACTATAGGCCTATATGAGGTCGAGAGGGGCCTGGATCACAGGAATCACAATGCATAGTTTTTTATTTCAAAAGATTTACATTCACAGGAAATTTTAGGCGCGGATCTAGACGGCACTTATATATGCTTATATATGTGCTCTTATAGGTTTATATGCATATCACAAAACTCTTCTCTGTTGCTGTTTGAAGTCATAGAAGCAAAAGATTAGCACCCTTCCCTCCCCGTTTGTCTCCTATGTTTTTATATCAGTCGTTCTTTAAACTTATATCGAAATATAGATACGCGCCCCGTCAGTTTTATCTCATGTCTCAACTACTTGTGCCCCTTTAATATATTCAAAATCTTCGCAATTTTGGAAATTTGGACTGTTAAATCGCTTCGATAATTTTGACCTGGATGAGAAATAATAATTTTTCCCCAGCAAAACTATAGTTTCGCTTAAAATCAAAGTTTTAAGCTAATACATAAATTCATTATTTTCTTTTGAGATTGATTGATATGATGTAAGTTCTCAATTAGAATCATAATTGATACAAGTTACAATCACAAAGGTAAAAGCGTCCTCACTTAAGGATAAAAAACAGTCGAACACCCTCGTATCAATCACAGGTTCAGGATAAAGGGTTACAATGTATCAGGATAACTCATCCATCAAACAGCTCAACCGAATAAAAATTCTTGAACAACTCACCCAAATTTTAGGTCAACTCACCCCAATCCACCAAATTATTGTTCGATTAAGGGAACTAAGGGATATATATTGATGATATTGTTATATAACGCAAAGCTTTTATTAATTTGAAATCATTTTCATTTCGTGATCTTGGTCTTAATAAGAATCTTTATAATCTATAAAATTCATATAATAAAGAAAAAAGGAAACTCCCGGTGATAGGCTTGCTTAGAAAATGCGTGGATTCCTTTAGATGGTTATATTTTAAACATAATCTCACTTTGTTGCCCTATTTTAAAATGATCTGGATAGTTGATGAAAATATGTCTTGGTTCGAAAAATAATGCATCAGTAAGGGCACCCTATCATCCGGCCAATTTGGTTTATTACTAATAATAATCGAATAAATTCTATGAAGCAACATAGTCACAACATATGTTTCATAAGGAAGTAGAATCGCATTATATTGCACCTTTAAAAGAAATAAATGTAAGTGTACATACAAATCTCACTCATAACCGATCAAACTACCCCATTTACTAATTTTACTTCCTATTTAGTGAAAGGATTAAATACAATCAAAAGGATTTGGCTAGCATTAAAATGAAGGGCATTGCATTAACAAATTTGCTAGGAAGTAAATATATTCTATACAACTAAGAAATTTTGTTCATATGTAAGCGAATTTTGTACATTGCTAGATATATTTGAAATTATCATGAATATAAAATCTTATATGTGATTATTGACTATTGCAATATGATGGGATTTCAAATATATGCTATTATTTTCATAGCTGGATTTGGTGTTGGTGAGTTTATATTTATATTTCTGTATAACTAAGCGGAACTAGAGGTGTTTGAACATATATAAGATATAAGTTGTACCTACATGTAGCTATAGGCGGGGTTAATCAACACATATTTTGTACGACACTCGGAATACATACAATCGAACGAAATAACCCAAATCAAATTTTATTTAACATCGAAAATTGTTTTTATTTTTCTCGTCAAATTGTAACTTAGAACAATAAAATAGTTTATTTATGATTAAATATGATATGTTTCGTTAAGTGCGTGCAACAAAAAATGCAGATAAAAGAAACAAAGCAATATAACCTTTATAGATGAATATACTTATAAAACGTGCTATAATATATTGTGCTGATGAATATTGGCACCCAAAATCCAACCATGTCATGTTTCATCAGACTGTGATCGATCGCAAGGGAAATAAGTACTAAAATGAGAGATTAAATGAGGTTGATATGTCAAAAATAATTAGAATACTATCAAGCCAATTATATAGTTTTTGGTAGATATTTTATTGTATCCAAGTAGAAGCTGCAAGTAATCCATAACATTTTCATGAATTGGCCGTAAAAAGTATCTTCGACATTGTTGGTATTAAGGTGCCATTATTTGAGACAGCATTCCTTTATATATAGAAGGAAAAATTTGAAAATATAATCCGACATCTCATTTAGTTTCAGGACAGGCAACCGATTTAACCCTTCTCGAAGACCCATTCATCAATGTAACATTACAATATGTAACATCACCATATCTCTCTCTCATCTCCTGTGAGCCAATTTACATATTCTCATGTAACATACACCCATACGACCCTCAGTTGAATTATGAGGTTGTCTGGTTAGCGAATGGAAATGTTGTCCAAGAAAATGTTGATGAAAATGCTTTAGAAGGAAACCAATTGCCAAGCAACATTACTTCGATCACATTGATGGAGCTGGGTTATTTTGTCGGAACGACTGTAAGTAAACAATCTTCAAATGATACTGTATAAGAAATCTCATAAATGTTTCAATCATTATTCTTATTGATCTCGGAACAAATGATAGCAACATTCGACATAAAAAATATGATTTTGCTTAAATTCACAAATTATAAATCAATTAATATCTTGTGTAACATGGTTGAATTAATGACAAGTATTACGTATTCATTTATTGTTTCGATATATTCATATCGGTCAAATTAACAAATACATTTATTTAAAATCAGACAGGTATGAAGATACCGTCGAAATTATACTCGGTTATTGATCTTGAATTTTAATTAAAAATACAACAATAATAACATATATTATCAAAAATAGGTTATGTTCCTGCTGGCACGGAAAGCTTTTTCAAGTGTTTTTTAATGCGAATATATCTTAATGAATTACTTGTGAACACCTTTAAAATATAGTTGAGTTGAAATAAGGTTCATGCTTTTAAAGGTTTTATTAAACGTTTTTGCTATGAGAAAAAGCTGGAATAAGCATTCCATATGGCGAGTTTCTAATATTTTTTTCACATTTATATTTTTTTCTGTGTTTTATTGATAAAAAAATAGTTTACCTTGTAGCTGACTTGCAGAGTTAATACATATAGTAGAGAAGGCAACACTGGAAACTCTAGAGAAACCGACTTTTTTATTGGCGCGATAGCTGATACGAATGGTTTATTTGTTCACCTGACAAATAGTCACCGCATGGGTAGCTATAGGATTGAGTTAACTATTCCCTTTGCGTGAGTCAATTTAGCTATTACTTCTTATTTTCATTATCTGTTGATACCATTTTATTTTGAAAAAGTTAGTTTATATGCTGTCGATTGTTAAGCATTATATCTTACTAAACCAAATGATAAGTGCATAACATGGCATATCATACATTACAAAATTGTCTACAGATGTTTACATTTTGGCCCGTACAACTTCGGCACATAGATCTCGGTCTATACATTTTTTGCACCCTACATTATTAAACATTTCAACATTTTATCTAGTTTGCTATGAAAATAAAATGTTTTTGTTAAAATTAAATCATTTTCTTATTTGCCTAATTAAGGGAACGCTTGTCTTTATCGGCCAGAGCTGTAGAGGCCGAATATTCACCTTTTCATTCTATTCTAATATATAATTTTATTCTATGTAATATTATCGTCATCTTTAAAATTCAAAATTAAATCTTATTCTGCATAATGAAAAAGCTTCAAATACAACAATGACACACAACTCACATTTCATGGTACTAGGCGAAGCCTTAAGGACCACGAACGAAAATGGTCTAAAAGTAAAAATGTAGTTGATAAAGCAAATTTTATTATAGAAAATGTACTTTTCGAAAAACAATTAGAGGAGGTAAAATCAAATTACTACAAAGACTAAGTGGATAAAAAAGCACGATCAGGGATTTTTCAAAAGGGTGAACAAGGTTTACGTCGCGTAAAGGAAAATCCCATGCCTTAGGCTGGAAACTCCGAACAGCTACCAAACGATTTTAACACATTTTACAATGCAAATATTGAAACAATTCGGGTATATTTCGACGATTATATCGGCTACGCATTCGATCATGATGAAACATCTCCTAGCACAGGGTCTTTCTCTAGTCTCATATTGCTTTCCGAGAATTATGTTAAAAACCCATTTAACAACAAACGTCAAAAACAAGTGGGCTAGATGCAATTCCCACTTTGCTCCTGAAATCGTGTCACGATCAACTAGTCCCGGATTTGTGTCGCATCATCAATCTCTCACTCACTACATGTTCCTTTCCGAGTCACTACAACATTTCCATAGTTAAGCCATTGATCAAAACACCGAATCTATCCAAAATTTTCCGGAACTACCGACCGGTGTCAAACCTATCTTTCGCATCTAAATTGATAGGATAGACCCTCAGTCGCCAAATATCGGAGCATATTATACGAATATTATATTATTGCGCGTTGATACGAATCAACGCGCATATAAGGAGTACCACAGTACCAAAAACGCACTTCTTTAAATCCCAAACGATATCCTACCATTTTATCCAAATTGAATAAAAGGAATTTCGTATTTCTGAACGTTTTAGATATATCAGCCGCCTTCGATCCATTCGCATTTTTCTGATATTTTTGAGCTTCATACTCCACACATCTGAGTTAGAAAATTGGTCCCAGAATGAACAGTCACTACATACGCCCCCTCGGTCCCCTCGATGGAACGATCTACTTGTTGTCATTAAGCACGCACAGTCTTATCAACGTTTCAATAAAATGCTAAAAACATCCTTGTTCCCAAAAGGCTTTTTAAGTTCTTAGCAGTTTAACAAATTATAAGCCGTAAACTAGTCAGTTTGTGTCAGTATTTTCTAGAATTTTAGTTATTTTTTACTTTTTTTTCGTATCAGTTATCAATGAATGTGTACCTTTTTAATAATTATATTGTTGGCTAGTTATATAGTTCTATCATTCAATGATATACATGCTTTCATTATCGGTTTTATTTATATAAGTATAAGTGTACATTTCAGTAATTCATATTGTAGAGCACTTAGTTGTAATCGCTATATGAAACCAGAAATAAATAATAAACAAATAAATAAACTAGGGTATAAAGTTTAAGGGGCGGATGAAAGAGAGTTGAAAGTAACATGAGGGGCAGAAACGTACTCGTGCATATCTTGATGTAGATTATATAGCGAGAATCGGTATTGAGCTAGATAAAATGGAATCGATTCATATCTATATTAATGTTGTGGATGATTATAAATTTTTCAAAAAGAATCATTTCATATATTGTATATAAAAGCCGTCAGTTTATTTCTTTATGGTTAGAACAGGGCTTGAATATGGCTTTCATAGAGCTTTTGAAGGTTTTGTGCATTTCAATCAGCAAATACTTTATAACGCGAATCTTAAATGAAGGCGTGTGAATCATTCCTATTACAATCTTGATTTCCTATATATAACCGTAAAATTTATTTTGAAAAGCTTTGTTCTTTTACCAGATGCTCGCGTGTGACCTTTGATGATTGTAACATCCAACAAAGTTGCTCTATGGGAGTAGTCACTCACCAATCACCCGTAAGAGCCGTAGGAAATGAAGATTGGTATATTGGAATACTGGGATATCAATTTTTATTTGAATTTGATACTATAATGACTGAAATGTCCTGGAATTTCACGCTACTGCAGGATTATACAAGTGCGGAAGATATGATTTCATTAGAATATACTGCTCAAAGTGATGGGGCTAATCGATTCTGGCATAACTACACATTCCCGCGAACTCAGGTAAAATTATACAGAGAACACCAATGTTAATGTGATAAGAATATTATGTTTTTATTACGTTGAGAGCTTAAAAAGTTATTTTAAAAGCTTATGTAATATCACTACTATTAAACAATATATAATTTCTCACATTCTCAACCTGTATGATTTAGAAGTTTCGTATATTTATACATATCAATTAAAATAAATATTGATAGATAACTAATGAATAAAACTTTTGGAATATATTTTAGATTGTTATAAATGATATTTCAACGGATGGTAGACAGTGCAGATTGTCAGATGATAACTTAAATCTAAAGACGTTTGATCATGCAAGGTATTTACTATTTGTTTATGTTATCATTTGACAAGTCGTAAAACATGATGCAATATTTATATGAACGGATAAAAAGTTTAAAAGACAAACATACTGTGTTTAGAACTATAATAAATGACCCATTAAAGTCGAAAGCTTATGTAACTATATAAATGTATTTTTATATAGTTAAAAGTAAGATTTTCTCTGTTTATCTGTGATTCCTTGATTATATTTACCAAAGTTGTCATATATTCTTGATTTCGCAGGGGATATGGAATTCAACGCACCGGCAGATTTATATTATATCAGCATAAACATCTTCCAATTACAGTAAGTTCTCACAGAAAATGTTGCTTGATATGATTTTAAGGAAAGTATCTAGCATTCAGAGTCTATTTTGCTTCAGCTAATGATTTTTTATCAAATCATTATTTTAAGATAAAATAGCCTTTGAATATATTATTTAATAATTGTGTGAATACCAGTTTATTATAAGTGTATATTACTTGTTCACTCAGTATGATAATCAATAAATGTTTATTATGCTTATTCTATATTCATATAACAAATATGTTTCAGTTTGAAGTTTTCATAGTTGATCGCTTGGATAATCCAAACCAGCCAAACGATAAGAAGAACTGTGGTGGAGCTTTAAGGGTCGGTGGCACAGTTTTTGTGTTCCATCCTTGCTTAGGTGGACCACCTTTAATGGTTAACATGTATGAGTGTGAACTTGACATGGATATAAAGTTGATGGGCTACTATTATCAGGTATATATTAAGAATAGTAAAAGTATAGACGGTACTAAAATAAATATAATTATAAACTTGTTTTAAAATAAAACATATCTAAATTATGCTTAGATATACATATAATTTTTCAAATATAGTATGCGTTTCATCACTTAATGTATTGTCATTGATAATTATTACAAATAAATATTCACACCATGTAACTTAAATAATGACTTTGATACAATAATTTGTAGATAGATATATCGACCGGAACATCTATAAGAATAGGAGCAGGTATCCAGCTAGTTTATCCATCTGCATTTGATTATGGAAATACAGAAGGGTTGTGTGGAAATTTCAATGATATAGCGTCTGACTCTGATGATAAGATTCTTAGGGATTCAGCTACGAATGAATATGATTCCGGTACCTTTTCACAGGAAACCCAATCAACCGAGTATAACACGTTTCTGGAATCATGGAGGTATATTGATATGTTCTTTATCAGATGAAAAATCACATTTATATCATATCGATATTTAAATATATGATAGTTTTGCAGAGTGATTGATGGATAGATAATTAGTTAGATAAATAAATAGATAGATAGATGGATAGATAGATAGCTAAATGGATAGCTAGATATATAGATATATATATACAAACCCTTTGTCATTTTTGGCATTTCATTGTCGAACCTTTTGAAATTCATTTTGAAAATGATTATATTACTTTCAGATTGCACAACACTGATTCACTTTCATATGGTATTGTTAGCAAGGTGGATACATTTTGTCCGAATGCCGACAATAGCGGTAAGTTGACTAGTTATATCTGAAAATCTTTGTGAATTATCTTACACATGTGTTATTGTGATATTTACATTCTCCTTTATTTATAAGAAAACAACCGATACAAAAAAATAAAAAGCACGATAGTTAGCGCATAAATATAAAAACAAATAACGAGCAGAAACAAATAGGTATCTGACGTAATGGCATCTGAATAAAATTATGTACTGATCATGCCCAATAACGCATATAAACCAACTAATTGCATTAATATTTGATTACCTATTTTTATTGTCAAAATATCTATATCTGTCATTTCAAAGCCAATCAATGCATAGTAAAACTTCAACATTTCAAAACCGTAGAACAGCTATGCGATCAGCATATTACAATTTATAATACACCTTTACTGAAACTTCAACTGTGAAACCTACATATCTAGTAACAACAACAACAGCTACGCAATTTCAAATTATAGTAGATACTACATATCTACACAGCACTGGTGTCTTTGATTTATCTTTTTGACACTCGATTATATTAAAATTGTTTGATGGTTTACCCTTAAACTCATGTTGATACATGAATTCAGGTTTAGATGTTTTTGTACATTGCTATTTTTAAAGAACCAAAATGAACTTGCTTTATCATTTGACTGAAGGTAATTCAATGTTTCAAAATCACCATAAGGGCCAGTTTTTAAGATAAAAATATGTAATATTCTTAAAGACCGTACATTGAAGTTATCAATATCGTAAGGATTCTATTGTGACCAATATGCTTATTCGTAATCCAATCTATTCAAAATAAAACTTTATACAAATGTCAAAGCTTTTACAATATTTATGTCATCCACTGACAACTTTATTTTAATAACATATCAATATTATCAATACAGACACTGAATCTTTGGACTCTACACATCTACCGACAACAACCACTACTTCGCTATCTCCAATAGTTGGGACTACATATCTAAGAGACACTGATACAGTTGTTCATACTACGGATACAGAATCAACCACACAAGATGCTACTCAGACGCATAGCCAGAGCGATGATAAATCAGGTACGAGTACAGTGACGCGCGATTCGAACCCAACAAAATTCTTATCGGTTATCGTTTTTGCGGTTATCGTTTATCGTATATCGTTTATCGGTTATCGTTTTTGCGGTTATCGTCTATCGTTAATCGTATATCGTTTATCGTTTATCGGTTATCGTTTATCGGTTATCGGTTAGCGGTTAGTATACATGTATGCTTTTAGGTGTTTTGGTTTTGCATAAATGAGGCCTAATGTGAACACGGCTCATTGAAACACTATACTTATAAATGTTGGTAGGTACCCCGATGTGTTAAGTGAAATTTTACCACATGTCTATGTTTATATTCTCGTTAATTACACATTATGATGAGGTATTTGAACGCTTCATATAACCTATGTGATTCATAATGCGAATATTTTCTTTAAATATTGAATTAAATAAGGGCAATGTTAACAGTATGTTTAAATGACATTCAATAAGGTGCAAATCTATATTATGTAACTTGATTGTGATTTATGCTAAGCACTCACAGTGAAGCTCTTTATATCCATCGTTTATCGGTTATCAGTTATCGTTTATCAGTTATCGGTTATCGTTTTTGCGGTTAAAGTTTATCGTTTATCGTTTATCGGTTAACGTTTTTACGGTTATCGGTTAGCGTTTATCGTTTGAGTTGTTGGGTTAGAAATGCGCGCGACTGTATATGTACGTGCCTTTCTTGCTATTGTTAGTCTTTTACTTTTTATGTTGATTCTAAATTATGCATTAATATTTACACTACGGTGAGCTATATCAAACACAAACAGACTTCTGTAAATATAGCTTCAATATTATATTAAATACAAAAAGAATTAGATTCTACATTTGTGTGTTCTAAAAAGCATTAACGTTCAAACAGAGTCTTCGGATATGAATGTGCACTCAACCACGGAACTCGTGCTAATTATTGCTTGTTCCATACTTGGCTTGGCACTTCTTGGTATTGGGACAGTTCTTATCATCATTCGGTATCGACGCAGGGCAAAGTAAATATTTTGCTCCATGCACATCATACTAGTGATTATAAAGCAATAATATATAATAATATCAATATATAAACTATGATACCATTAATATCAATGCTTAAAACAATCAAAACAAAGTTTATTTAATATCACGAGTCCTATTAGCTCGGTTGCTTATAATAAATTCAAATATATCGTTGTGTTGTTTCCGTGAACCTCCTTTTTCAGTGCACATCAAACAACTACAAAGACGGTTGAAGAAAACGAAAATCCCAAGACTTCTTCTGCAAATGCCCTCAACGACGTTTCTTTCGAGATTAATGCTAAATCATCCGACGAAAACTGTCACTATGAAATGCCTAGCATTATAAGCACGGAATACGAACAACCATACAATACTCTACAGAAAACATTTGGTGATACCAGAATACGGCACGATACTGCAATTACAAATGAAATGGACAAAGAGGTTGAGAATCCGTATGATGTATGCAGAATATCTGCGATTGATGACATAGATACGCAAAATCCATATGAAATTCCAGGCAGAATAGGCTCAGAGTACGAAAGCCCATATAATATTTTGTAAGAAGCATCGGGATAGGTTAACCTGCAAAATCAGAATGAAAAGCTAAGCAATTTCAACATTTAAACGGCAATGCAATGCTTTGCAACTGAGACTGAAAAGAAAATAAATGACGGAGAAGTAGCAAAATATGGAACCAGTTTTTGCATTGCTCCTATGAATATACACATATTGCAGTTATGTGTCAAATTTGTTAATAAAAATCGTTTGTAAAGTATAGCGATAAATAAATATATAAAACTGTACACTATCGTAAGCTAACTTTAGAATGCGTCCTCATAGTCTGCAATTATTATTTCATAGTTGGTGTTATTATATTGAATTGCATTATTGGTATGAAAAACAAATTATATCGATGTCGCTACTAATTTCAATCATTTTTTTCTTTTATTTTGTATCAAATGTGACTTTTAATGTCTTTCAATGACTTTTAAATGTGACTTTTAACTGTACTTAACTAATTCATGTTTCTTTATGTATTGCCTGTAGGGTAAAAAGATATGTCTATCGAGATAACATACATCTCTCAATATCATCTGCATTTGACACATTGTAGTTTGTTTAGACATTGAATATACAACATTTGTTTGTTTTGTTTCATCTAAGATTTCGTCTGTTGAATGTAGTATAGTTTACAGACAATTTACAAGTTTCCTATTCTCATATTTTCATAAATCATGAATATTTACACAGTATTCACAAACATCAAGACTACAAGCTACTAAATTGAACAAATAGTGTTTTTTTTTATTATTTGATTGAAAATTTAAGCCTCATTCAACGACAAAGCTACGATATAAACAAATAATCAAAATTAGGTAATTGAATTTAAAAATATGCTTTGTACAACATTTTCATGCCAATATCCAAACTTTTATAAAGAGGAAATTTACTCTTTTAATTCACATACATGTATCTCTGTCCTTATTTATCTGCTGTCCAGATGGAGAAAATGGATTCAATAGTCAAACAATAATAATAATAATTTAAAATTATTGTCATTGAATACTTCTCTCCGAATTCAGAAACGCTCATGGCTATGTCGGCTAATCTTATTGATATTTGTCAAGAAACATGGATCAGTAGAACGTACATTTAACTCTCTTTCCCCATTATTAGATCGGCTATCCATTTGTTCAATTTTAACACTTTTTGTTGGGTTGTCACCGATATTTCCGCCACTATTTTGCCGTGACATCTCCAGCATTTTAGTTGCTGAGCTTTGACCCACTTTATCGGTCGTTGACCCTGAGGCATTGGATCGATATTGCCTAGCAATGCCAAAGGGTTTGATGCGTAGGAATATGGCGAATCCGGATCGATAATCCTGGTTGAAGGCGAAGTAGATCCAGAAATTGAGACTGGAGCGGAGGTGTACGAGGAAGATGGCCCAGGTCGGGATCCAGAGAGATAGGCTAGATGAACAGGAAAAAATGAAAGCTAAATCAGCATATAATTGTTTAAGCTTTTGACGTAATATAGTGAACAAAGGGTTAATATAGATGAGCCAAAGATGGGAGTGAAACAAGTACATAAATGAAAAACAACTATTGGTGTAAGAAAGTTATCAAAGAAATTAATCGTGTGAGGATAATAAAAAAAATGCAAATTTTGAAGAAAAAAACAGTAAAATTCGTGAGCAATACACTATTTTACATAAAAGTTGATCACGTTACTGTATAAAGGTATCAATTACAATTCATCTAAATATATAACTGGATCCAGAGAGATAAACTGGATGGACAGAAAATGGACAACAATGAAAGGTAAACCAGCATATCATTTTAAATAAGTTATTAATTAAGAAAAGAAAACGAGAGAGAGAAAAGTGGATATCAAAATAAATTGCATATTTCGAAGGCATTTATTAGTAGAACATTTGAAATATGAGCTTTATAAAGCACATTTGAGTGGTCCTTGGTTTTGTATGCATGCAATCTCCATTGCAATTAAACCACACTTCTTGTAATTGTATAGTTTGAAGCCCTTTGATTTTTTCGGTTAAACTTTGAGACAAGCTTTTATTAAAATTCAATCTTTTTGATTGTCAATTTCTTTTTTTATGGCATAATTCCTATTGGCAAATAAATCAGATATGAGGGCATCTCTAAAGTTATTATATTATGTCCACAAGAATGTTATCAGCCCGAATCTACCCTTATACAAAAAAAGAGTGAAATTCGATTCAATGTTGAAAATGAACAGTACTCAGACAATACATATCTGTTTATAATAGAAAAATACATATATTTAGATACTCGTCATTAAACGCTCTATGAGATTCATTCACAAACGGTCTCATCAAAAATAAGAAAAAGTAAAAACAACAAAATGAACCAATCATAGTTTTCATGGATTACAATTAGACAGATACTTACGTGTAATGCATGTTGAAAATCAAAACGAGGGCAAAGGGTAGCCAGCAAATGAGAAAAGCTACAGCAACAATTAGTAACGTCCTGCACGCTCGAATGGTTTCGGTCCATTCACGTCTAGTAATCAGATTTTATTTAAATATTTAGCATCATTGTGTATATGATTATAGTGCCATTCACCAAAGAAATCTGTTTCGAGTGAATAAACAAGCTAATTATTGATTATAGATAACAACTACTATTAGTTATGATTATAATCATGCTTGAAATAACTACACAAATACTATACGCATCTTAGGATTCTGAACTAATCTTTATATGTACGTTGTCATATAAATATGATCAGGTGTCTATATATGCGATTTAAATCTTGAAATTTTATACGAAATTAATACATCGATATTTTTTCAGAAACCGTATTTAATAGTTTATACTTATAATATAAGAAATGTTATTCAGGTCGAACAATGCTTGAACAAGATGTTTTTCAAATTAAAGAAAAAATAGTTGTTGTTTAATATGAGATTTAATTATAAATCTTTCAATATACAAACATGAGAAGCTGCTTGGTGGTGAAGTTATCGGCACGGAACTTGAGCACATTATGTTTCGTTTTCTTGATGACATGAAACATGTGCGCATAGGCAATCAAGGTCATGGTCACGGGACCAAGAATGCCGCCAAGCGTAACCATGTAGGTGGAATTGGTGCTTATTCCCCAGATACACTGAAACGAATGAGATTCATTGTCATCGTTTTCAAGGCCATTATCAAACTTATTTAGACTATATAGAGTCTACTTTTTAAAATGATACATGTGCATGTATGTTGAATTGGTTGTTATATCCCAATGTACTGAAACAACGAAGATCGAGTGTCATCGATTTCAAAGCCATTATCAATTACATCTATATACTCTATATTTGTTTTTAATGTAACCTGCTCCATTTTCATAAACGAAAAATATAGCAGACAATAAGTGTGTCAAAGAACACAGTACCATCTTAAAACACCTTCTTATGTTTTTTTTTAGAATATGTGCATGAATCAAATAAAGCGTAGAACCCTATAGCAACAAGCATGAGAGAATATATATTTATTTCATGTTCGGGTTTTTGAATTGGTATAAAACATAAGGATTTCTAGTATGACATCTGACCATGACATATTTTTATCCGGATGTCCCTCGAAGTACGATTGCACTTTTACCACGTGCTAAAATAGTATGTAAATAAACAAACAAAAAACATGTGTTTTTGGAAAAACAGAAAAAAAATGCAGAAGACCTTTTTTATTGCTGCAAATACCTTATAGTATATGAAATAAATGATAATGGTCTTTTAAAATGAAAACAATTAATAAAATGACGCTATTATTGCGAAAATAATGGTAATTCATAAAGAAACACTACGTAAACGTCACAAAAATTATTACGTCACAATAGGGCCATGAAAAAGTGGCCAAAGCAGTCACTTGCTTTGGTCATGCTTACTTGCACAAAACACCTGCTGCAGCGTAACGTCAACATAACGTCAGAGTGTTCCAACAAACTTACAATATTTATGATTTAATACATTGTATGATAAGTTTCCCGTAAATATCTAAATTAAACAACATGGAAAATTTATGATAATTATTTAATGAATTAAAACATATTTTGAGAAGATTTACATGAAATAAAAATAAAACCCACACTCGTGAGTGGTCTGGAAATAAAAACTTCACTCGGACCCATGTACTCATCGCACTCGCCCTTCGGGCTCGTGCGATAAGTACATGTGTCCTCGTGAAGTTTTTATTTCCCGACCACTCACTCGTGTAGTTTTCTCTATATATTGCATGTTACTTTGAGAACTCGCCTGGAATAAAAGATGTTTATATGCCACTATGGTCTAAATAAATGATTATTCATTTCATTTCAAATAATAGAAATATAGCAGATTCATATGCTCTATGAGCATAATATCCCTCTAGTGAAATCTATTTTTTTAAAGTATTTATACAAATTTGTTTTGCTGAAAGATTTTACAATTCACAACCCAAAACAGATAACGTATTATAAAAGCGTTTCTATACATGTACTTATTCATTTTAATATTTTTTTCATTGACCTTTAGATACCATTGTATTTTTACTGCTCCAAGTGAAATTGTAGTCAATTTTGACGCTAAACACAATATTGGATGTACACATCGGAATAGTATCCGCTTTTTAAAGAATTATAAAATCGTCGTTTATTTAATCATTAAATCAATATATCGTTTTATCTATCATGTATTGCTATAGTTGGTCTTGCATCATATTGTTATTCATTTTTATTACCTGATGATTCTTTCTATCGACCACAAAGTTCGCTGTACTGCTGTAATTTGGCAGTTCAAACGCAAGCGCAACACACCAACTCAGAATGCATGCACATATTATGCGTCGCTTGCCCACAACCTGCAACCAAGCACCTAAGATATATGGACATTTTTACACACCATTTTATTGACGAAATATAGAAATATACATGTATTTTCTACCGAGAATTGTACATTGTTATACCTTTATTAAATCATTTTTTTGGGCAGCTGTCTCTCAATAAATGAGACAGCAGAAGACAGTTAATGTATATTTAAAGTTTAGTTTAAATTTTGTTGAGTAAGCAATCCACCAGTGCAGTGCCCCCATCGCTTCGTTGTCATTATCGTATTGTATTCACATCCGCTAAAATCTATTTGAATCCAGAGGTCAATCGGTCACTATCAATAAAGTAGCATGGAGAGGGGTCAGCTGGCGTTCACGCTTTTCAGCTCATTTTGAACTCATTT